>LOEQ01004952.1:149688-179666 GCA_001685075.1 Bramus lutescens | reverse complement strand
TATTAATTAACCAATGAAAGCAACAGGTAGATAGAAGACACTCCTACATCACATATGTGTGCGTTTCATTTTTCAGTTATTAAGAAAACATTTCCATCCTGAAATCCTCACTGGCAAACATAAGAAAAACAGAAAAGAAAAAACAAGATGAGGCAGTGAAGTAAAAGCAGAAGTGTGTGTAGAGTTAAGACACTTCTGACTGCTTTGATGGGAAGGGCCTACTGCATATCATCCATATATGAGGTTTTCTGACTTAGCACTCGAGGCTTATTAGTACAGAAAGTGAATGATGAAAAATCATTTCAGGCTGTGTGTCTCCATTCCAATATCACCTTTTTACACAATTTCACTACTAACTACAAGTCTGCCCCTCATTCATGAATACTTTCTTCATACCTGTGTTTTAGTCCCAACTTCAATTTATATAAGTTCCTGGTGGTGTCACTGTATATAGAGTATGACCGGAATCTGTTCAAGACCTGCCTCTTAGGCTTCCTATAGCTCACTCTTTCCTTTTAGCTCTATATTTCAATGTCATGATTACGTTTGCCTATCAGCGCCTGGGCTTTCCATTGTATACACAACTGTCTGAGCATCTCTTTATGCCCGACACAAAGCATAAATGGCTTGGCTGTAAATTCCATGTAGTTAGCTACAAACTCAGTTCTTTTTATGTAAACACATTGTAAAATTTATTTAGGTCTTGCTGTCCTCTTGTTAGACTTTCATGACCAAATCTGACAGTATTCCTGTTCCTAAATCATATGTCATGTGTTCTTTAATTCCTACATTCACTAATATGTAAATAATGTCAAATATAAATGGAATATGTGCATATAAGCACATATATAAAGTAAGAAAGGGCTTTTCAGATTTGCATCTTATTTTGGTGTTGTTTTATGCATCAGAAATTTAATTCATGGTCAAATAATTAAACTTATAACTAAACTATCATATATCTATCTATATCTATATAATTTTACTTACAAATTTTGTAGCACCCATTTTCTAAAAAATAGAAACTTTAGTATTTGAGTTTCTGAACATTCCAAAGTACAGGATAATAGATAAGGAGAGAAAACTTAAAAAAATGCATTTGGAGTAAGTGTGTATATAAAGGTTTCTCCTTCCAAAAGATTCACAGTCTAATTTAAGAAGGTCGATCCTCCATTACTTTTCACCTCTAAGTCAGAAAGTCTCTCTCTTTTTTTCCTTCAATTTGAACATGTCTATATTTTTTAAGGTAATGAGCTAGGTAGTTACAACTAGTTGGCAATGCAAAAGAGACAGACTTTCCAAATCACTGGACCTCTTTGGGTAACATAAGTCAATTTAATTTGTGTAAAGTAGATCTCCTTATCAGGGGTTTTTGCTGCAAGTCTTTTAATTTCCCCATAGGTTTTTAACTCCAAGAAGATTTTTTTGTAATTAAGAGTTATGCCTCCAATGACATGAAGCTTGCTAGGAAAAGTGCCCCTGCTGCGCTGCTGACGGCAAGCTAAGAGCTCTCCCTGAAAGGCGGGAGCATTTCTTAGAATTGAGAGCAGAGGAAGCAAAGCCTTCCTTTAAAGTAAATATGCCAAGTTCTCAGACCTATAATTCACTCAGCTTATGAGAGGAAGTTTGTAATTGACAGACTTAATAAACAATTTTATGTTGTTGACTGTGTTCAGACATGATAGCAACCTGTATAAAATTTACTAGTCGAGTTATAAGGAGGAATATTTTTGTTGCTACTGCTATAAGAAATGACTTTCATTTCTTGACTAATTTTTTAGAGCCAACTAACTAGTAAATAGTACAGTGTTCCAAATTAACTAGGCATTTAATCTGGCACAAGTCTTCCGGTAACACTTTGTCTCATAAAGAGATGATTGGTTGATATTATGACTTCATATTTGAAGTTACAGCACTTAATTGTGGTTCTCTAATCTGAATGAGATGCTGCACATGGACTTCTCTGTCTTTTTCCCTCTCAACAAAGTGGTGATGATTTAGCAACCACCCAGGATGAAAGTTGTTCTCTCAGAGAACAATTAGAAAGTTGCATCAATCCAGTGGAGTACCAAGATGATCCGATCACAATGAAAGTATAGGGAGCACTTCACTTGTGGCAGGGACAAGGCTCTCCCCTCTGTATCTAGGCTGAACAAAGTATCCCTCCCTCTATAGGGAAATCAGCTCTGTCCTCTCTATGGCTGGACTCCAGGAGCTCTGCCCAGTGCTTAGCTGTGGATCCCTGCATCTGCTTCCATCAGTTACTGGATGAAGGTTCTATGATAACAATTAAGGTAGTCATCAGTCTGATTACAGACTTCATTGAATCAGCATGGGAGGCCTCAGACTCTATGAGGATTAAGTGGGGTGGGGGTGGAAGAAGATGAGGAGAGCTGGAGGAAAGGAGGGGGAGGAAGCTATGGTTGATATGTAAAATGAGATTGTTTAAAAAATTAATATATANTGGCATAGTATTTGCATTAAGCTAACCTTTGAGTAATAGAGCTTGGCACCATGACATTAGAGGGATTTTCTGAGACATAGCTCACCCATTCCCCCAATTCTATAAAGGAATAACAGAGTAGGCTCCTATAGCTTAAATACCAAGGAAACAATCATTAACTGCATTGGGCAGATACAACTCTGGTTTCTCTGAAGCTCACAGATTTGCTGGTCTACCCACCCCATAGAATAGCTCCCAGAAAATACTGATGTGTTCTGGATTCCAGGATCATGAACTGTTAAATGGTATTATGGAGTGAAACATTGTTTTTTGTTCAATAAACAGAGAATATTTTTTAAAGTAGTTTAAACATTAAATCACAAAGCAGCACATTTCTGAAGAAAATGAAGTTTTTTGTTATTTCCATGAAATGAACTTATAAAACAATGGTATCAAAAAAGAGATTTGTTTATTTTTACAAATGATCTTGTTTGAGTCTGAGTAACATGAAAATATATTGTACATATCTTAGCTAATTAATAAAATATTTGCAAAATATTTCTTGTGACATATAAGTAGGTTGAGATGGTACATACCTGTAATCACAGCACTTACTTGGCCTGGAGAATTTGAAGTTAGCTTAGGCTACATTGAAGAGGCATTGTTTTAAAACAATAGAATAACAAAACTTGTGTCACACTATATAAATAGCTCATAATAAACGTTAAAGAATGCAATAGGGGAAGCTAAAATCAAAGTTCATAATAATAAATGCCCACATTAGGAAGTGAATAGTTCTGGCTTCTGAGCTTGAGATGAGACTGGGGGATTGGACCTTGCGTAAAAGAGAAAAACTGCAGGGAGCCTAACTTGTTTTCTGGCAGGTGTGACTGTGGGTTATCAGGGAATGACTTCTGGAGTTGGGGACTGGGTTAATGTGACGAGTGATGGGAGGGAGGTAAAGAGGAAATGGTCTGTGGGATCCACTTGGATTAGGGCAAGGAAGGAACAAAGGCTGCGGCTAGGGTTCTATTGCAGAACTAGGGATAAGAGTGCAGGATGGGATTTGAAGGAGAGGAGAGAATGGTGAAGGTCATAAGTTGGCTTATCTGTTTCTCTGGCCTTCTCTCTGTTTTCCTTTATCTATATGTCCCTATTTTGGCCTGCTGCTGCTGGACAATGGGACTAAGAGATAAACTGGGAGCAGGTGTGGGAAAGGCCTTCAGTTTGTTTCCCAGCTGCCTGGCATCTCAAACCTGAAACAATCACACAGAACCTATATTATTTAAATCACTCCTTGGTCCATTAGCTCTAGCTTTTTAATGGCTAACTCTTACATCTTAATTTAACCCATCTCCATTAATTTCTGCACCGCCACGAGGTTGTGGCCTACCAGAAAGTTTCAGCATGTCTGTCTCTGGCAGCGGATCCATGGCTTCTCTCTGACTCTGCCCTCTTTCTCCCAGCATTCAGCCTAGCTTTCTCTACCTAATTAATTTCTACCTTGCTATAGGCCAAGCCAGCTTCTTTATTAATTAACCAATAAAAGCAACACATAGACAGAATGACCTCCCACACCAGGCAGGAAAGGATTGGGAGAAGATCTTGGGATCCACTGGGGATGAGGTTGGAGAAGTAAAGGAGACAATGGTAGATTTTCAGGGCAGACAATGGGGGCATACAATGGGGGAAATACATTAGTTTTTATGGGTGCACTGGAGTTGGGTTTGGGAATATGAGTATCAAGCAGGGAGGGAGAAGGGAGATAGTGTTGAAGTAACGAATGTTATGAGAAACAGTTAGAATTGAGGGACATTTCAGGGGTGTTATGGAAACAGTACAGGAAAACTCCCTAAAATATGTGGAAACAATCATAATAAGGTATCCTAATAATGGGGAAGACTTAGTCTCAACTGGCCATCTCTTGTAGTCAGGTAAGGCTTCAGTGGCTGGACTGGGTTGTATACATTTGGGCTTTTGGCTAAGACGGTCCTATGGGAATCCCCGAAACAAAACCAGACTTTAGGACAAATAGACTGGCCTCTGCAAACTGACCACAGGACAACTTTGCTAAGGATAACATCCACACAGTTCATTGAAGGTGGAGAATTAGAGTTGGTGCCTACCTGGAGCTTTCACCATATGTTATAGTGTCTTCAATTCAGGAATATACTCTGCAGGGTACAAAAAGAGAAACATAAACAGTAATGCAGGCAGAAAATTTTGAAATACAATCTATTTGGCCTGTAAGTTATGCAGGGGTAACAGCACAGAACTTGTGGGGGCTGTCAGCCAATCTCTTATTTGACTTATGTCCCACTCAGAAGACAGAGGCCACACAAAATGTTGCTCCAATGACCAAGAACCAAACACTAGATGACTCAGAGAGCTAGTATAAAAAAAAAAAAAAAACTACTGATAAAAAAGGCAGGGAGGGGAGCAGAGAAAAATGTAGAGCTCGATAAAAATCAATAAAAAATCCAGTAAGAAGATTCCTAATGATATTCTGCTGAACTCATAGATCAGTGCCTTATTATTCATCAGAGAGGTTTCTTAAGGCATCAGAAGGGAACAGAGAGAAAGAACCACAGTTAGACATTATACAGACTTAGAGTTCTTGAACTTCACAGCTCTAAGCAGGATGTCTCCATCAATTCTTTCCCCTCAGAGTTTGGGGAACCCCACAGAAGAAGAAGCAGAGGGAGTCTGGGAGCCAGAGTGGATGGAGGACATCAGAAAAACAAGGCCTGTTGAATCAACTGATCAAGATTCATGTGAAATTTCAGATACTCAAGAAGTAAAGTACAGGACTGCAATGGGTCTTTTCTGAATCCTTTGTGTACCAACCTTAGCTTTCACCTTTATAATTTTATGGGGCTTCTGAGTGTGTGAACAAGGGAGTCTCTGATTCTTTTGCCTGTTCCTTGAGATCTTTTGCTTTAGTTGGGTTGCATGATCCAGGCTTGATGTCTTACATTATATTATATTTTGATATGCTTGGGTTTTATCTCTTGGAAGCCTTTTCTTTTCTAATGATAGACAGAAAGAGAGTGGATGTAGATGGCAGGTGAGATGGGAACACCTAGGGGAGTCAATGGAGGGAAACTGTCATCAGGGTATATTGTATGAGAAAAGGACCTCTTTTTAATTAAACTAAAAGAACAAGAATAAATGCTTCAAATACCCATTTAAACTTTAAAGAGTAGAGAACTCTGAGCCTAAAATAAGAAGAAAATAGTAAAATTGAAGCATGAATCAATCGAAGACAGGAAATAAAAGGACAAGAAATATGATAAAGCTAGACTGTGTTTTTGAAACCTAAAATGAGTAATCATTTAACTAGGCCAATTAATAAAAGCAAACACTCAGTGGAAATCATAGAAGTAGGACAGGTTGTAACATACTTCTCAAAAATTAAAATGATCTCAACAGATTTTGGGAATAAGGAGATATTGTCATACTGTAATTTTATGTCTGGAAAAAGTTCTGAGATACATGTCTCATCAAAATAAATTTTTAAAAAACTTCCATTCAATAATGTGTAAATGTGTTCAAACATGTTCAAAATCGCTAATCCAGGTCAAAAGCAGTTGAATAATAAATTAAAAGAGCTATCAAATAAAATAAATAATTTCATAATGCAGAAGAGAAGCTATTTCCAAACATAAGAAATGAGGTAGACATCACTTAATTTTTTTTAAAATCTATATGAAGGAAAGATAGACCATTAGAAGAAAATGCTGTATCAACTCTTACGAGGTACACAAATTTAAAACTGTACATAAAATACTAGCAAAATCATATCATATTATAAGATCACCCTCCATGACCATTGGAAGGTTTTCCTGTGAAACAATTTATTCAATATATACAGATAGTATAATTAAATATGATGTTTTAGTAGATTAGACATTTTTAAATAAATGACCAGTATATTTTTCACAATGGAATGCCATCAGAACATGTGTTTTAACATCTACTGCAAAATCAAAGTAAAATTAGAAATAAACATACTCAAACAGATATAGTTAATATTGGCAAAAAGACGCGGTAAATTCCATCACTGTTGGCCTCCAACCACACCAGGAGAGATATTGAGACACTGTGAAGGAATGCAGCATCACTGTTAAGATTTAAGTAGAACACAGAGCAGCATTTGTTCTGATTTCTGGTTGAAGTTGTAGAGCCAAGTACTAAAATTCCTTTGCTCAAGTGATGGAAATTGACCCATGAAGATGTCAGTGCTAGTGGAAGCATACTCTTCCAAGCTGTAGATGGCATCCTGAATTCAACTTGGCTGATTAGCAAGCCTTTTCATGCACCTCTCCAAGAGTTTTGTTAAAGTTGATAGTATTGGTACTGTCCCAGTAGGCAGAGAAAAGACTGGCACTCTCAGTCCTGGCATGGTACTCACCTTTGTTCCAGTCAATGTCACAACCAAAATAAAGTCTGGTGCTGTGATGTTGTGAGGAAAGTTCTTCCAGGGAAAATTGTGGACCTCCACACCAGCAGTGTGCCTGTCAAAGATGTTACTTGCAGCAATATTACTGTTGACAGCAAAAATGACACATCAGTGCGAGCAGCTGGCTTCTCTGCTTAGGTGATTACCCTGAATCACTGATACCAATTCAGTACTGGCCCTGTTCCTGTGCTGGGCTGTCACTCAACTCAAATAGCTAGCAAATGTGCTGAGCGGATAGGAAAGAGTGATCACTGTCGTAGTCGAAAGCTGGAAGATGGCCCTAAATTCTAGAAAACTCTTAATACTGCCATGGTTGATATAGTTAGAGACAAGCTCATGGGCACTGAGAACTTCTCTGACTATGTTCTTCAAGGTCATTTTGCTGTTTGTGAAGAGAGATAGATGATTCATATCAGTGTCATCAAAAAATTATGGAAAAGAAGTCTTCTGTAGGTGTGAACACACCAAGTATGCCACAAAGATCAGAAGATTGGAGAAATAGTAGTCTAACACCTGCCACTGCTGGCTTATTGAATGGTGGAAGAATTCCCTCAAAATTAGTTTCCTCCACAGACTACTTCGATTTAGTAGGAAAAGACCAGTGAGTGGAGGACTGCATCACATATCCTTGAGAAGAGAAAGCAAATGTTTCACGGACCTCTGGGTATATCAAAATGTGAAAGAGTAGGGGAAGGATCGATTGAACCAAAGACTTGTCACAGAGTTTAAAGATTTATTAAAACAAAAATGATCCTGTCTTAGGGTTGCTATTGCTGTGATGAAATGTCACGACCAAAAGTATCTTGGGGAGGGAAGAGTTGATTTGGCTAACACATTCAAATCAAGGAAGAAAGTCATGCCAGGAACTCAAACAAAACAGGAACCTGAAGACTAAAAATGATACAGAGGCCATGGATGGGGGGTGTTGTTTATTAGCTTGCTCCTCATGGCTTGCTCAGTTGATGATCTGATATAATTCAGGACCACCAGCAGAAAGATCACATCATACACAATGGTCTGGACCTCCATGACCAATAACTAATTAAGAAAATGCTCTATATGTGTGATTTTAAACAGACTTTTATAGAGGAATTGTCTTAATTGTTTCCCCCTTCTCTTAGATGATTTAACTTGTGTCAAGTTGATATAAAACTAGCCAGCGCAATTGCTTGTCAGCTTGAAACACAAACTCAACCATGTTAAGCTACAGTCTTTACTTTCTTGTCCATCCCTTCAATTACACACTAATATCAATACAGCAATACAAATTATTTTAAAAACTTATAAAGTCGCATAGTTTCTGCAAATTAAAACATCTTAAATTACAGTTTCTTTTAAAAATAGAGTCTCCTATAAATCCGAAAATATCTTAAAAACTCAGTTTCTCAACTGTGGATTCCTACAAAATAAAATAAAATGAATGAGTTAAATACTTCCTTACTTCAATAATGAAGTGCCCAAGCAGAGTCCCAGTTATAAAAAAGCAGTTTTGGAGGACACCCAGTCCAAAATTAACATGAGGAGGAAGGAGTTTATTTGACTTACACTTTCAAATCAGGGAAGAAAGGCCGTCCAAAGCCACTTCTCTGCAGTGTATCTTCAAAATGCTGAGGCCTCTGCTGCAACCAGATTGCACCTTCATCAGTTGCCTCCCCTGGCTCTCTCTATGAGGCCAAGCTTCAACACTTCTCCATTGCCCCTTCAATCCTGGGGCTTCAATTTCTAAAAAGGATGCAAATTATCCAATATCCTATCTTAACCTCTCACAGCACCAAGCCTTGGCTTCTTTTCAGGACTCTCCCATGCCTTCAAAACCAGTACTCCTTGGATGACTCTTAAATACCACGTTTGGGTGCCAATGCAAGGCACAACTTTGGTTGCCTTTAGAACATGACTTCTATCTTCCGACTAAGGAAACACTTCCCAGAAGACTTCTCCTCAATGATCCCGGATGCACTTAATCACCAATAATTTCTTAACTCCTGCTGATCAGCATCAATTGCCTCAGTAATGAAAAGGTTTCAATTCGGCAGTGCTGACTGCTTGTTTATTACAGTTTTTGTCGCTATTGCCCCAGCTAACCAGTACCACATATTCTCAAGTCAAAATGTAAACAATGCTATTAGAATCTATAAGCAACTCTCAGACTTCCCTCTGGAACTTCGTTATCCCACTTCGTACCATCAGCATTGCTCTCAACATTTTTTTTTCTTCTAAGCTCCCAAAGAATATAGATCAAACTTTGAACATTTAATGGATTTTCTAGACTAAATTTTCAACATCCTTACACAATTCTCCCCCAAACAACATTGTCATGTCTCTCAAAGCAACACCCCACTACTCATACCAATTTTCTTAGCTAGGATACCAATTTATCTATTGATGTGATAAAACACTATGACCAAAAGCCTTTTGTGGAGGACAAAGTTTATTTGGCTTACACTTCCAAATTGCTGTTCACAATTTGTCTTAGGGTTTCTATGGCTGTGAAGAGATAACTTGTCCACAACAATTTTATAAATAAAAACAGTTAATTGGTGCTGGCTTACAGTTCAGAGCTTGAATCCATTATCATCACCACGGTAAGAAGCATGGCTGAGGTTGGGGGGGGCAAAAAATAAAAAACAAAAATAAATAAAAAAGCATGGCTGAGCACAAATAGATATGGTGGTGTTGAAGTAACTGAGCTCTACATCATTACTGGCACACAGCAGGAAGAGATAGCGAAACTGGACCTGACTTGAGCATTTAAAACCTCAAAGCCCACCCCTAGTGACACACTATCTGCAGAAAAGTGACTCCAACCCCAACATGGCTGACCTCTTAATAGTGCCACTCCCTGTAAGCTGATGGGGGCCATTCTCATTCAAATCACCAAACATTGAAGAAAGTCGGGACAAGCATTCAAAAGGGGCAGGTGCATGGACTCAAGAGCCTATGCAGTGGCCATGGAGGCATGCTGCTTATTGGATTTTTCCACCTGGTTTGTTCAGCCTGCTTTCTAATACAACAGTGGACAACCTGTATAGGGATGGACCACCCACAATGGGCATCCTGAGGTGTTCTCATTATGTAATTTATGCTAATGAACCTATTGCTTCAAGTGTCAGGATTAATTAATGGGAATATTTAAAATATAAATGTATGTAACATTTTAAAATTTCAAAGCTGTGCTATAGAACACTAGTTGCCTTGGTTCGATTCCCAGCACCCACACTGTGACTTAAATCCCCTGTAACTCTAGTTCCAGGAGGTCAAACACACTTTTCTGATCCCCGAGGACCCATTACACATACAGTATGCAGAAAAAAAAAATCAGGAAACCTCCGTACATTTTGAAATAAAGTAAAACTATTGAACCCAAGAAGTCAGGATTTACACATAGAGATAAACAGTAATTCCAGGTGTAATGACATATCCTTATAATCTCACCTCAGAAGAGGCAGAAAGAAGCAATACAGTCACAAGCTTGAGGAATTCCTAGGTAACTCAATGTCTTCTAGACATCTTAGGATGAAAAAATAATAAGGTATTTTGTAAGAGTTTGACACACCTTTATGAATGCTAAATATATTACTAAGGTCTTAGAGAAAAGTGATCTAAATTTGTCTGCGGCTTAATTAAATGTCAGTGTGTAAAATATCACCTAAAATTCAGAACCGTAAATCATTACTTGTAATTTTGATAATGCATTAACATCTACCTCTTAAAAGGGACAACAGTAAATAAGAAAGAAAATACACCATTAACAGTAAAAAATAAATTAGTATTTCATGCTTCACATGGAGTGACCAATAGTATTACAATTTTTGAGAGGTTTCTGTAATAAATGATGACCAAATGGCTTCTACTGAATTGGGCTTCCATGAAATCACATCTTCCATTGGAGTTTCATAATCTGACAATAACCCTGATACTCTGAATTTAATTGAAAGGTGAAAGACAAACATATGATTAAGCCAAAACTTGAAAAATACCTGCTTCTTAGAGATTGACATTTCTTTTCTATATTTGCAACACATAGTCACTTTATGGGTATGTGCAGTCAATTAAAAAGATGTACCATTAGCAAATCAAAATGATTTTGAGACTTCGTCTTACTTCAGTCAGGATGAAAAGATAAACAAAACAGACAATCAATGCTTACAGGGGTGGGGGGTTCTTGAGTGAGCAAATCAGAATCTTCATTCACTATTGTTGAGATTTAATGCTGGTGCAGCCACTATGGAAATTAGTATGGGGAAAGTCAAAAGGTAGTGCTGGCCCATGCCGTTATGATCTGCCCAAGGAGGCAGAGCTAGGAGAGTCATGAGTTCGAGGCCAGCCGGAAAAAAATAAACCTTCCATAACCCAGATATGTCACTTGGTAAACCGTTCATTGCTACTCTATTAAAATTCTTTAGGAATTGGGAACAAACTAATTTCTTCAACTGACAAATGGATAGTGAAAATGTGGTACATAGATACTATGAAATATGATTAAGTTGTAAAGAAAATTGAAATCATGAACTTTTTTTCCAGTAAATGCATAAAAATAGAAAAGATCATATGGAGTGAGATAACCTAGACCCAGAAGGAGAACAGTACAATACTCTATCTCATTGGAGGCTTCTGGCTCCAATTCTTGAGATGTGAGTACATATCTCTGAGTAACTGCCGAAACAAGAAAATGAGAAGGGGTCATTGCCAGGGAAGATGAGTTCTGTGCCAACAGAGGACATAGCAAGGGTCCAAGTGATTTCAATGGAACATCAGGACTTTTTAGGAATGAGTCAATGAGATAAACTTAAAATAAGTATGGATAGTGAAATAACAGAAAAATTATCCAAAATAGTCAAAAAGAACCATACATTATGTACGAAAATACTATTAAACAAATAATTCTAAGTATAAATATACATATATGATGTAAATATTATTTTCTCATCTGACCTGACAATGTTCCTTACAAGAGACAAAGACCACCTTTAAAATATACCAGGCATGAATAGCTCTCTTTTGAGTTGTTTGTCAAGGGTCTCAAAAACTCCTGAGCAGAAACAGACCGAAAGCCTCCTTCCTACAAACTAGCTTTCATGACAGCAATAGGAACCATCAACAGAAGGGAAGCAGCCAATAGTCCTCATTATAAATACCATGAACCAAAACCACAATCAGCATGGATTGATAATACTAAGGGTGCTTTAATGGCACACGTTCCTTGGCAGTAACCAATAACTCTATCATGCAGTTCTGGAAATCAAAGCAGCCATCAAGGGCTGAAGAAGCATTAATCTTAGAGTAGAACCTATAGCCCCTTTTACCAAAACAACAAAATCTCCAATTACCTTCTAAATAATTTTTCTTATACTCACAAATAAGTGCACAGATTGTCCTTCTGCAAGAATAGTTTTCTTTGCAACAGATGGAGATCATTATTAGAGAACAACACAGCACAACATGATGCATTTAGAAAATCTTCACTATTGCAACATTCCATACTTGGCCTGGTTCGGTTACTACTAATTTAATAAGAGGCATGGGTGAACACAACTTAGTTAATAAATGCAGGAAAGTCAGAGCAGAGACCTGGAAGCAGGAACTAAATCAGAAGTCATGAATTAGTGTTACTGTTTTCCTCCTTGTGACTTATTCACCATGCTTTCATACACATCTCAGGGCTACCTATTCGACCTCTAAAATACTGGACTCTCCCATGTAAAATACAATTTTTTTAGAACATGCTCTCAGGTTTCCCATCAGGCTGGTATTATGGAGCATTTCCTAAACTGTGGTTTCATCTTCTCATATAAGTCTAGATTGTGTCAAGTTGATAGAAACAAAATTTTAAGAAATTTACTAGGACTATAATTCTTATTTATTTATACATAACAGCATTTTATTGTGATATGACATTGAGTTAATTATTTAACTTTTAGCTTCTAGTATTTTGATATTCCATGTGAATCTTTTACCTGAATGGACATCTGTTCCCCTGTATTTTCAAATCTTGCTCCTGTGACTGCATTGATTTTTTTTATAATTTTGTCAAAAACTTCTTCAATTGCTTTGCAAAAAAATTCATAAATACATTTTGTTATTGTTATTTAGCTGTTAGTTTTGTTTTTATTTTTAATGTGATCTTAAACTTTCTGCATACTTAGTTGAGAAATCAATCATTTATTTGATTGAATGGTCCAATTTGGCCTATTTTTCTTTAAGACCTGATATTCTGTCATTTTTTTATGTCTTGTTTATTTAAACTTACAGATTTTTTTGCCAGATTTATTTTGTTTGCTATTTCTTTAGTATCTTTACTATTTTTATTTAATTCATATTTTGTACACTGGATTACCCTCATTATTTCTTTCAGTAATTTATGTTGCTTTTATGAATTTATTGCTATTACCTGAAGTTTATACACATGTCCTCCTAGTATTCTTTGAACATATATGTAATGGTTGTTATGAATAATATATTTGAGTTTTCTATAAATTTTATTCATTGAACATTATTTTTATTAGATTGATAATAAAGGGTTATAGAGTCTTGATTGTGATCACTGTGATGGATCAGAGGTATTAAATCTAGCATATGGGCATCTGCAGAGAGTATTTGGACCAAGTTGTCTAATACATTTTCTTTATGGTTAATTTCATTTTATTTTGGTAATTTCACATATGAGGGTTGTCTTTATATAATTTCCTTCTTTCTTTTAAACTCTTCTCATGCTCTTCAATTCCCTCTCAGACTTGTAACTACTTCTTTATATTTGCATGTATAAAACTTATTAAAAACTAAATAAAATTAGTGAATGAATAGGAAAAGTTTTATTGTTTTTAGAGATTCAAACTACATATTTGATGAAGTATAAAGAAAACTGTGTAACATAGCTGATTATAACAATATTCTAAACTAATTTGATATTTTTAAAATATGTACAAAACATAATATAAGTGAATATGGAATGTTGACCTAAAATTTCCCATTCTATAATATAAGCATGTCTTGATAATTTAAATAGTAGTAAAATAGAAATTATAGTAAAACAAATATAAATGCATACTGTGAAAATCTGTCAAATTGAAGAGATTATTCAAAGTCTCTACAACCATCCAAAATAATAAATTACATAGGAGGTTAAACAATATTTTATTTAAATTAAAATACTGACACTTAAAAAAATTTGCAGATTCACTAAATCCATGCATGCTATAAAATCTTCTTATAAAAGAGAAGGGTTTCATATGCAGCTTTTTTCTGTGTGGGTGGTTTTGCCATACCCAAAGGAAAGCCTCTAGGTGGAGGATCTCCTGTAACCATGCATCTTCTTGGAGAAGCTATAGGATGCTGCAGGAGCTGGAATGTTTCTGTCATAAGAAGTTCTTTGGTTAAATGCCAAACTCTCAGGTCTATAAAGGCACTTGAGAATTGAAATGCCATTACCTGTTAAGTATATTTTAATTAGACATATAAGTTAAATTTAGACATATAGTTTACTCAGTCAATTACCTCTTACCAATGCTAGTAGAGGCAAGAAGATTAGATGAAATATTTTAGTAAGAATAAATATATTATAGGCTAGTATCTCCTTAGTAAGTCCAGTACACGTGGTACTCTTACCAAAGATGGTGCTGAGATCAAAATGGTGGCTACCCACGTGTTTGTATTTTTCCAGAGCTATTGTTATCGGGAGTTACAAGTTTTACAGATTTTAAAGCATATATACATACAGAGACATAAAACAAACATACTGTGGCCATATTACTTATACATATATATTAACGGACAGAGGAACAAAAGTTTTTAGAAACCTGTGTCAGCTGACCCGCTTAAAAATCCTGGTGTAAGTTGCAGAAGCAAGGGAAGCACACAGGTCATCCCATTAAGGACCAGATTAGCAGATGCTATAAGGGAGACAGAAACATAAGGACGGTCACCTATGCGGTTTTATAGTGGATGGACAAGGAGAAATGGATTCATTGTAGAGAGAATCCCAACATGACCAGATTAATGGCAGGAATGCAGACTAACATAAACAGCTAAAGAAGTGGAGGGGCGAGTTTGGGAGGTGGGGCCGGAGCACAGCATCTAGAAACCATGGGCATATGGGGGGCTTGTTTGTTTTGCATTGGCAAAAATTTTAGGCGTTAAGTGTTGCAGGGTGTCAGATAGTTCCTGTTTTAAAAGATATTTTTGTAAATGAAGCCCAAGGGCATTAGGAATTCAGCTTCAAATTGGAGGTGGTTATCTTTCAAGTCTATGCTGAGACTTGGGACTCAGAGTCTAGCACAATGGTGTCCAGTGTGATAGATAGACTTTTGAGTTGAAAAACAAAACAGATGTGGAAAATTCCTTAGAAGGACATCTCCTATTGAAGAAACACCACAGAGGCAAAGCAGACCCCCTTCCACCCCAGTAAAGGAGGTCATAGTCTGGTCTGGTTGGGTCAGGTGCCTGGCATTGGCTGTGGCTTTAACAGATGGCCGGACAAACATATGAGGCTCTGGACCCTAATGGCAGTAACTTGGACAAGGGGTACTTTCCCAGATGAAGCTGATCTTAGTCTGGAGGGGAGCAGGTGCATGGGAGGATGTTTTCCAGTCAACCTTGGACCAGTAGGAAAAAGAGCCCCCTCAGTGGAACCTTCAGATAAAAAAATTTTCATCCCCACAAACACCTCCACCAACACAATAATCCAAATCAATCCAAATCAAACCAAATTAGAAAAAGCCCAGGTTTAATGGGTGCCAACCTTGCTGCGTGGCGGAATAGGAAGACTGGAAAACCACACAGAGGGGAAATGAAGACAGGGAAGACCACGTGTTCGTACTCTGGGGGGGCAGTTTAAATACCTTGTGGGAGTGTTCTTGAGCTTCCCTGGGGAGGGGTCACGATTTGACTGGTTTTCTTCTCGGAGGTGGAGTCTGGACTGAGGCAACTCCCAGGTGTGTGTGTGGGGGGGGCTTGAAATATAACTTTCCACTTAATTATTCTAGACTCCTCGGAAACATGGATGTCAGGGGCTGGGGTGGAGCCTTAAACCGAACAATATTAACAATATTAACTAAAGGTATAGAGCTCTGTTTAAATTTCTAAATTTTTAATGGTGCTACATATCACTTTTAGCTGACTCCAAAATGTAAAAGCGTCCCAGTTATGTGGAAGTTTGGATTTCTATTAATCACTTTCTTTCATACAAGATAACAAAATCTCTGTCCCAAAGACTCTACTAGAATATCTTAAGTTAATTAATTTTTTTAATTTTTACTAAGTCAAAATCATAAAACATCTTCCTGAGTTACAGAAAACAAAGAATTTAAGAAACACAATTCATAATTGACTCTTTTTTTGAACAATAGGACATGTAATCCTATGATTCTATGCCCTATATATGTGTAACTTCATTTACACATCTTAGTTGTAATTATTTGACTTAAGCAGAAGCTGATGTACTTTTGCACTGTCCTTTTATTTGACCTCCAGGATCTCATTAAGATTGTAGCAGCTGCTTTCTTATCCCTTTAATTTAATTTGGTTCCAATTAGAAGATACTGATATTGACAAATACTTTGTTCCACTATTACATACAGATAATTTACTACAAATTTGCCTTCAGAATTCAAATACGTGATACAGATGTGAAATCTCTGTCAATTCTGTCAGTTTTATTATTTTCAATGTTTTTACTTGTGAGAATAATAATGAAAGTACACTGTGGTAAAATACACAACTATTTTTATTTATTATGTGAGCAGTTGTTCTCCTAAATATTTTTTTTTATTTTCTTTTAAAGAAAGCGAACTATCCTTTTGCATTTTACATACCAATCCAAGTTCCGAAAACCTACTCTCCTCCTAATTTTTCCATCTTCCTCTACCCCACCCTTCATCCACTCCCCAGAAAGGGCAAGGTACTTTGCTCTGAGGAAGTACCAAGGCCCTCCCCAGTCTTTCCAGGCTGAGCAAGGTATCCACCCAAAAAGAATGCTTTCAAAAAAGCCAGTACAAGCAGCAGGGGCAAATTCTATTGCCACTGCCCGTGGCCCGGCAGTCTGCCCCAGCCATACAACTGTCACCCACATTCAGAGGGCCTAGCTTGGTCTTATGCTGGTTTCTTACCTGACTAGCCAGAGTTGGTGAGCTCTCATTAGTTCAGGTAAGCGGTTTCAGTGGGTGTCCCTATCATGGTCTTAACCTCTTTGCTCATATTCTCACTCCTCTCAGTCTTCAACTGGACCTGGGGAGCTCAGCCCAGGGCTCTGTTGCAGGTCTCTCTGCTCCTGACTCCATGGGCAGGTGTTTTATGAGTATTCAAGAACAATTAAAACAATGGTTCATGAACATGTACATACCTATGTACAATGAAAGCACTCTTTAGTAAAACTATATGTGATTATCATAGATTTCAATTTTTAATTATGTACTCATGCAACATGAAAATTATCCATATATTTTCAGCATACACAGTTTATTCAGATTTTCTGACGCACAAAACATCAAGGCCTACTTTGCGATGTTTCTACTCTAATGAACACTATTAAAATGTTCCCATGTCTCTCACTGTCTACATAATATCTGATGGTGGGTATCTCTCTTTGTTTCTGTTTTCCATGGAAGGAAGAGTCTTTGATGATAGCTGAAGAAGACACTGATCTGTGAATATAGTGAATGTCAAATATATATCTTATAGAGGACTAATATCCAAAATATGTTAAAAGCCTTAAAAACTATATATCAAGAAAGCAAATAATCCAATTAAAATGGGGTACATATTTAGACAAAGAATTATTTATAGAGGAATCTCAAGTGACTGAGAAACAGTTAAAGAAATGTTCAAAAGCCTTAGTCATCAGGGGATTAAAAATCAAAACTACTTTGTGATAACTCTTTCAGATATCATTTTCATTCTAGAACTTTTATATTTTTGGTGTGTTTTTAAAGTTTTAAACCTATATAGTGCATTTATTTATACAATGATATTTTGAAATTATCTCACAGGTTAATTCTCTTTCAGTTGCTAGTTGATATCAGTTGAATGTCAATTTCCTTTTCCTTTTAGTTTGCAAGGCTGGAATAGTTTTATAAGATCCAGGATATGGATCTGACCTTGTGCTTGTTGAAAATTCTTTGTGACCACTAACGCAATCCCATATAACATTAATTTTAAAAGAGAATGGGAATTTATTTTATTTATTTCACACTAATGATGTCATGGATTGTTTGAGTTTTGTTGGTGGGTAAGTGCATAAAACATATTCATACTGAAAGTATAATATTCAATGTGAAGTTTCACAGCTTCATGTTAAATGCCAACTCTGACAGTATATAAATTCATAAAGTTGTATAGACTTTGGGTCTAGTTAATGATGGTGTGTGATGTTTGTATTTATTTCTGTGAATTTTTATAATAAAGTTTATTATTAAAATAAAACTTAAAAATATTTTAGAGTGGTTGATGCCATGAAGTGATTAATTTATTAGATTCAGTTTTGGTCCATGAATTTACTTGGCTTACATTGAAACAAGGCAATGCTGTGTATAAAACCATTGATACTGACATTTTATTGACACTTCCCATGTGTCATGAATAATAATATTTTACAATCAGGAGGAAAGAAACAGTATTGCCTCTCTATTATCTTTGGCTCTGTGTATTCTTTCTTTATTTGCAATGTTTTCTTCACATTCATTGGTATTCAGCTGAGTTCTGGAGGGAGAGTCTTTAGAGATCTCTAGGGACTTACTCCTCACAAGGCTTTTCATTTGTGTTCCTCAGGCCCGAAAACTTTTGGCCTCTCGCTCTCCCAAGACTCTAGTCTGCCTCCTTAACTCAGAGTATAATGGTCACTACCTACAATTTCTCTCTGCAATGTGGCCTGGGACCTCTTTCAAGTGAAGTAGTTAGGCTGATCATTTTCTTAGCCTCTTTCCCATTTCTCAAGGGCTAATGAATCTTACAAACCAGTGTTCAATTTATTTTACCACTAATTTTGATGGTCTCAGCAAAGTCATTAATCTGGTTTCTACAACTTCATATTGACCAAAAATACTTTTAAAATCCTTTTTCTGTATCTTGCTTTGTTTATTCCTTATGGATCAAGTGATGAGGTATGAATTCAAAGTGACTGCATGATAAAAGATATATAATAAATACTTCATGAAGTAAAATGTTTTGATAATTTCTAATTATAATTATAAACATTTTGAATATTAATACATTATAAAAATATTTTAATTGGGAATTCTATACATAAAATTGTTTTTATCAAATCCTCCTGCATTCCTGTGATAAGACACCTTGACCAAGGCAGTTAGAGGAAAACAAGTTTATGTAGGGATTGTAGTTTTAGAGGGTTAGAGTTAATGCTCATCATAGAAGTGACCATAACACACATCCACAGGAACAGTAGCTAAGAGATCAGATCCTGAGATACAATTGTGAAAAAAGATAGAGAAAGTAATGCTGAGATTATTGTGATTTTTTTTGATACTGGAAATCTTGTCCCCAGTGACAAAACTTCTCCAACAACACCACACCTCCTCACCTTCTCAAATAGTTCCATCTTCTGAGGACCCTGTAGTCAAATATGTGAGCCTACGGAAGCCATTCTCATTCAAACCATCACCTCTTCAAATAAGCTCTCCAATTCCATCACTATTTTCCTGCCTATTGTTATGGCCTCTCTTAAGCCAACTGAGATTATTTAGTGCTTCCTGTATGTGCACAGGTGTGAGGTCATCACTAGAGAATGGGTAAACTCACAGCTGTTACATCTCTGAAATAAACTTACTATCCTTATCCCAACAGGCATCACTTGTCAGCAGCTTCTTAGCTTGGAGGGATTTCATGAGCCTTTCTTTCATCCATGTGGGTACATTAGCTGGCTTTATTTACTGCAGGTCTTCGACTGTCACTGCTACAGTCACTCATGTGTCAATCTCCCTGTGATGTCTAGCAAATAATATTTCACTGCAAATATCAATTATTTTGGGTTCTTATAGTCTTTTCTGCTCCTCTTCAGAAGGATTAAAACATTTTAGGGAGAGAGGTAGTGAAATAGATGTCCCATTTATAGCTGAAGATTTCATGTTCTTCTAATCTCTGCACATTATATTAATTTCCATATACTACAACAAAAAGCTTATATGTTAGAAACTTAGGGCTATACTATGTTAGGACATAGCAATAAGAATTTAGAGTGGCAATATGCTACTTTGACCATTTAGCAAAATATTATTAGATTCTTTCCCAGTCTCCATGACATAGCCTGTCATGGGCTTTTTTGGCCCAGTTATCTGTCCCAGAAATTCATGTTCTATCTTGTGGAATGGGTTGTAAATCTAGTAATAAAGTTAACATTTCTTCCAATAAAATTTGTACCACTCTTGCATCATTTNATACACACACACACACACACACACACACCACTGTCTTACTAAGATCAGAACTAGATAGTATTACTGAATATCTTTCTTCCTTGTTAACACAAATAGAATTTTCTGGCATTATGGAAAGTAGCCAGTATAGAGAATCTTCCAGTAAATACCAGCCTGTATTTCCATGTCCTAGCATTCAGCACATGTTTCTTCAGCAATATGGAATTACAAGGGAGCTATAGGGTATAACTAAAACATGAAAATCACTTTAACATTTTGGGGAGAGGATCTCTTGATTCCTATTGAGAAATTGCTCAAAAAAGCTAAATCTGACATTTTCCTAAACCTTTTCATATAGTAGTATAACACATAAGGTATAATGCACATACAATATTGAATACATCTTATTTCTCTCTGTGTGTCTCTCTCCCTCTCTCTGGCTCTCTCTCTGTGTACATGGTATAGTTAATTTTAGTCCATATGTACTTTAAATCCATAAAACATATGTTTATGAAGATTTAGTTTGATATATATATATATAATCTTGGAAAAGAGGCTTGCTATACATAAGATTTTAAAAAGGTCAGGTTGAGTTGTGAAATGAATTAATGAGTATATACTTAAGTGCTTTTAATAATTATATATGTGTGTGTGTGTGTGTGTGTGTGTGTGTGTTGCCTCATTTTATTTTATTTTTCTCTTTGTCAAGATTTCAGACTGCAGCCCAGGTTGGTCTGAATGTCACCAAGTATCCCATTCTGGCTTCAAGTTGTGGTATTTGTTTCTCCTGCTTCAGCTTCCTTAGTATTGACATTAGATATACGGTCTACCATACTCAGAAACTGTAAGTGTGAGCCCAATAACTGTTCAAGTAACTAATTCAAGATTTGTTGACAAGATAAATAGTCTCTCTGTCACTGTTGGAATAAAGAATAAACCTTGAATGCTTTAGTGTAAAATGTCCACTTATATGATTTGTTTATAGTAGATTGCTTGTCCTACTCTGACCTTGAAATTTAGTTCTGTGTAAAAGTTTGTCACACAGCACTCACCCGTAACTTCTTCTACCTCTATCATTGTATTCTGCAAGGCAAGCTTTGAATCTGTCCTATATTTATTATGCAAATTCAACTGAATTTGCAGGTGCTGCTTTCTTTCAAAATTAGTTTGCATATTTAATGTAGCATATAAAATGATGGCCCACAAACTTTATAAGCTTTGGTTTTAATGGGAAGCTGTACAATAAAGTGAATTGGATATTCAGGGTAATTCACACACAATGGAAACAATTAATGGGGAATACTCTAGTACCCCTTTGTTTCAATCTATACAAGCTGAAGAAAGCAGATGTTACCCAAACATGTTTCTTCTGTTGACTCATTTTATTTGCAAAATATCTGGACAAGAAAAAATGCCATCATTGCTCGAAGCATTTTCATATGACTGAATCTGTTTATTTTTCCTAAAATTTACTTTTCTTAAGAGATGAATTTTCTAGAGGTCACTTGTCCATTTTGATGATTGTTTATTAGTGTATAAATGTATTGTGTAAGCATATACTAGACAAAATAAAATATGGGGTCATTACTTTTAAATGGAGATATTTTAAATTATCATAGTATGAACCAGCAAAGAAAAGCTTAATTTTATGATTTATACACACACAAACATACACAAAGTAGCTATTCTATGTCCTTCTGTGATAGAACCTGAATTACTTTGTCATGAATATAGTTATGTATGCTGGTAGATTAAGTTTGCTCCACTGGTATGGCACCATCAGTATACTGAACTTGGTGGAGTTGCTTAAAAAGAGAGTACATGAAGTCAGGAGAGTGGTTGGGTGCATTTATGAAGAGTTGGGGCAGAAATTATGGGTGAATATAATCAGACTAACTTTTGTATTTGTTCAATCTCAAATAATTAATACATTATCATTTGCAAAACTACTTTCATATAGTTTTATTTCCCGCATTTAGAGGCTTTATATTATTTCCTATCTCAGTTTCAAACTGTAGAAGTTTTGAAAGTCATGCCACACATTTCATATGAAAAGCAAGGGAAAACCGAAATCTATGAATTTCTTATCTCCACCAAAGACCTGATAGTTCAGTATTCTCAGGTCCCAAATCTGGAGAGTGAGTCAATTTATGAGAATTGTTGTTGCAGCTAGGTACTTAATATTACTGAATTATTATTCGATGTAAAATACAAATTAGCAGGGAATAAAAAAAATTGTAGAGCAGAAAAAGGGCTGACCATTTCTGGAATTAACCTTCAAGAACTCATTAGGTTTACTGAAAGCTAGAAAAAGAATACCATGTTACTTTTTTATGGGAAGGGGGAAAGCAATTAAGGTGAAATATGATCAATGTTTTCTATAAATCAGAAATATTTTACATGAGAATAGCAACAGAAAACAAAAAAAAACAAAACCTTATTGTTTCCTTATTTATGCTTAGCGAAAATTTGTGTCTTCAGCTTCAAGTTCTTCATACTTCAAAGTATCACCATAGTCGTTACATGGCAATTATTGTGTTCTTAAGGTCTTAGCTGACATGCATGAATACACAAAGGATTAACAACAATAGATTTATGTTGACAGACATTTCTGTCCCTACTGGTACCACAGCCATTCATCCTAAAGAAACACACAAAGGCTTATATTAATTATAAACTGATTGGCCTATTAACTCAGGCTTCTTGTTAACTCTTATATCTCACATTAACCCATAATTCTTCTCTGAGTTATCTACATGGCTTCCTACCTATCTACCTTTCATCAGTGAGGCATTATCATCTTGCTTCCTCTGCATCTGGGTGATGATGGAACACTGAACTTTTCTTCTTCACAAAATTCTCCTATTCTGTTCTTCCCACCTATACTTCCTGCTTGGCTACTGGCAAATCAGTGTTTTATTAAACCAATAAAAGTGAAAAATCTTTACAGGGTACAAGACAATTGTCCCGCATCAGACTTATACAAAATTATACTTCCCAACCATTTTATTTTTTTTTAATCTTATTAGACTCCTGTTAGTGACAGTTTGATTACAGTTGGATATATGTTGAAGAACTACAAAAATAAAACTTACTGAGCTGGACTTCATAGAGAAAATCTGGGTAGATTTAACTCATTATAGGTGCCTCACAAGATGTCATAGAATATAGTATGTTTGAATGTATTAATAATAAACTCATAAATACCAATAATGTATCAGTGTCAAATTATGAAAAAATAAATTAATACCACACTTCCCCTTGATGTCATTTAACCAAGAGTAAGTGAGAATTTTAATCATCTACTTTACTCTCCCTTTGTCTCTCATCATTGCTGCCTATTTTATGAGTTTGAATCTGTTTTGGCCTGGATGTTGTCTTATGAATCTGTGTCTATGTTTTTGTGTGTCTATCTCTAACAAATAGCTTTGATTTCTCATTTATTGAATACAACAAAAAATTATGACATGGGAAAGGGATGAAGAAAAACATGACAGAAATCTTTAAAATATTTTTACATGGGACCAAATCACTAGTTCCATGTATACTGCAGCTGCCCCAGGAACAAACAGTACTACAAACTACCACAATTACCATTGTTTATCAAACAATATTTGCATGTTGCACTCATGTGAATATTTATTTTTATCAATGTACTTTCAGGTCCAGTCCCAAGACCCACTTCAGGGTTCAGAGACTGGATGCTTCAGCAAGTGAAAGGAACTGTTTTCCTAGGGTTTCTGAGGGTGAATGAACTCTCTCACACATAAGAGTGTTTCAAACAAACCTCTTTTCTCTTCTCCTCTTTCTTCTTCCTCTATTGTAGTTCTCCTGTCCTATTTTTGTTCCTCCTAGCTTCTTCTCATTCTAGCATCCAAAGGCTTGGAGCAATAATAAAATTGTAAGAGTTACCTCTAATTAGCAAAAGCACTATTCTAGCGTAAGTGAATAAAGAGCTGAAGCATTTACCCTGCCTACGGAAGAATTTTGAGGCTTCAGGTTCAAGAGTGTGACCAGACATTGGGGGAACACAGTGCCTAGTGACAACCTTTGAGACATAGGTCTATTGTTAGCAGACATGGCAAGTGACAGATCGGTATCATTTTCTGAGGGTGCTTTGTGTAGTAACCTCGGTTGGACATTCGCGACTCTGACCTTGTGCATAGCTTTAAAGTTTTAAACTTATGATCTATTTACAAGACCTTTGAACTTATTTTGAGGTAAAAAAAAATGAGCTATTTGTAATATAGTTAGTTTTAGCAAAAGGAGAAAAGCAGGGTTTTAAGTGTCTACAATCCTCATGGGACAAAGAGATATAGTTTCAAAGCAAGTCCTAGTATATAGTCTATATATCAAAATTATATACCCAAATGAAAGTCATCTTCCTTACCACTCAGAGATACATGTGCCCCTAAAATTGAGAGCAATCATGAGATTACATATACACATCACATGAGATTACACATTACAATGCAGGTATTAGGGAGACATCAAGCTGTGTTAGCAAATATGGGCAACGGTTTCTGGAATCGATTGTCCTGCAGTCCTTGCCTGGACAGGGTTAACTTCCATCAGAGAGTCACTCTTCTGGTGGGATGATATCTGAACTAACAATTGTCATATGCCATATATTTCCACGACCTCTGACATATTTTAATATTTCTTCCAACTTTTATGTGTTGCTTCAAAAATTATTGTCATAACACACATACAGACTTACATTAGTCATTGGTAAGCGACATGGAAGCGTATAGAATGTGAGATAGTACTTATGCATTGACTTAATTTATAAAAGTTAATTACATGGAAAATCCAATGAAGGTAAAGTTTATTGTTATATTGTTCTCTTAAAGACAAATTTAACAAACAGGTTGAGCACAGAACAGGATAGAAGTCTTAAGTCTTAAGTAATCTCAGTGAGTATTATTGACTTTGACAGTAATGTCTGATGTGGGAGTCCCCTATATATGCTTTGAATATGTTTTAATACTATTGGTTAATAAAGAAGCTGCTTTGATCTATGGCAGGGCATAATATAGCAGGGTGGTAGATCCAAGCAGAGATAGAGGAGGAAAGAAGGCAGAGTCAGTGAAACACCATGTAGCCTCCCAAGATGCATGAGCTAACAAACTACAAGTCTCATGGTCCAACAGAAAATAATAGAAATGGGTTATTTTAAGGTGTAAGAGTTAGTTAATAGGAAACCTCAGTTAATAGGTTAAACAATAAATATAGTTTCTCCGTGATTATTCAGATACAGGTGGTCAGGAAACCAAAGCAGAGTCTCTGTTAACAAATGTCCACCAAAATTGACTCTGGTAATAAAAGAGAAATCATTATCATAATATTTCACCAGCACAAGACTCAAACATGAAAGTAGAGAAAAAATTACTAGATGAATGAATTTAGATGTCTTTGACTCTAACAGTTACAGTATTTATTAGTCAGAACAAGATATAATAGGAAATTAAAACCAAATATTAACTAAATGCTCAGAGATTTTATTTCCCACTATTTAATATGCCCTATATGGGCTATTAAAAAGCCCACAAAACTAAAAAAAAAAACATAAAAGCATGCATTCTGAAAAGACACACAAACAGAAAATAAAAACAAACAAACAAAAAAGAGAATACACTACTCATAAAAAGAAAATTTGTAGTTAAGAGGCAGATTTTTTTTGGTAAGTTTGAATTTTCTTTTTACTGTTTATATAACAGATTATCTATGGTTTATGTAAGATCATTATAGTATTTGGATCTGATTTTTTATTATTGTGCAAAGAAATGTTTCATTATGGCATTCTATAATTCTCTCCCTAGTCTTTGTCTCCTATCTACCCCTACTCCCATGTATTAAATGTTGTGTGCATGTCATATGTATTCTAATATTCCCATTTTCCCAAAATTTTCTCTCCTCTTCTGATCTCATTTTTGATTTCAAATGATTATTTGTATTTATACTTATATAAACATATTATGAATATTAAAATTCAGGATTCACATATGAGAGAGAACATGAATTTCTTCTTCTAAATTTAGGTTACTTCAGTTAACACACTCTATGTCCACCGGTTGAAAAAAAACACATAATTTCATTATTGGTTATTTGTGAATATATATATACACATTATTTAACAATTTATTCATTAATGAACAATAAAAAGCACTGGATTTTATTGCTGTTTTAGGCAAATCATAGTTAAGACAGGATTATGTGGGTCCTTGCAAATGCCGTGGTCAACAGAGTAATGATCCACATGATACAAGAAGATGAGGCAAGAAGGAAATCCATTTTATCACGATTTTGCCATTGTTCATTCAAACTTTTGAAGTCTCATGTGGGCAATTTATGTGAGACATATTGAAGACATTACAATTTGGGTAAAATTTATTTCTATGTAACACAATCCCATGTGCGCAGGAAGGTATAATTACCTCGAAACTCTTCTCGAAGCACATGGCATTTCTTCCATGAAGATTGCTTTTAGAGACAGGCTACATGTAGTATCTTAAGGGCTTAGGAAAGGGCCTATTGTGGTCTCAGTTATGGTCATATAGACTGCATTGAGGTCATTTGGGCTATTATCTAACTATAATCCTAGTTGTGAATACTTGTGGGAACCTCTAACATATCGATCATGAAAAGGTCATTTGGACTATTAGCTACTTCTGTTCAAACTCGCGAGAGCTTAGTATGACCTCACCCTCACAAGGCTATTAACAACCTCCTTTCCAAGACTTCTGGGTGAATAAATGGGTTATACACCTTTTCTTTGGAAAACACAATCCTAGTTGTTAACATTCCTGATTTCCCTAGTGCTATTTGGGAGAACAAGGACTTTTGTTCTCTGAGAAATGGTTCAAAAGTACCTGAATGGTAAAATCATGACCCTTTAGATACATGTCAAGGATTGTTTGGGAATATTGCTTTAAAGTGTGTTTTTTTGTTTATGCTGTGGAACATTTGCTTAATGATGTTTATGGTACATTTGTTTAACTCTGTGAAGCTGTGATTCTTTGCATGTCTAAAACACCTGGTGGTCTAATAAAGAGTTGAACGACCAATAACCAGACAAGAGAGAAATAGGCAGGGATGGCAGACAGGAAGAATAAATATCAGAAGTGACCTAGGGATGAGAGAGGAAGGAGAGGGACTTCAGGGGCCAGTCACCCAGCCATCCAGCTACAGAGTCAGACGCTGAGGAAGAAGGATAGAAAAGTTATACAGGAATAGAGAAAGACAAAAGCCCTGAAACCAAAGATAGATGGGATAATTTAAGAAAAGCTGGCCAGAAATTAGCCAAGCTGAGGCCAGGCATTCATAACTAACAATAAGCCTTCATGTGTGATTTATTTGGGAGCTGGGTAGTGAGCCCCTGAAAACGTTAAAAGAATAAAACATCACACAATGCAGGACTGATATCGATGTTTGTATGTACTGAGAAAGCTCAGTATACTAGTTTACAGTGTAACAACAGTCTCTAGATTTCTGTTTTCCCCACATCCTTGCTAGCATTTGTTGTCACTATTTCCTCAGTGACAACCATACTGAGTGGGGTGGGGTAAATTCCCCCCTCAAACTGGTAAGGAGGTTGAATACAGTTTTTAAAAACAATACTTATTAGTTGATTGTCTTTTTTCATCTATTACCTATTTAGTTTATTAGCACTCTTATTGATTAGTAGAATTGCGTTTTTTAAACATTTAATTTTTGTAGTTGTTTACAAATTCCACTTATTAGCTCCTAGTGTGATGTATCCCCAGATAATTTTTAAGTCACTACAATATATTTTTATGATATTTTGTTTCTTAATTATGTCTAATCCTATTTGTCACTTAAGAAATTATTTACTCTATTATGCGAATCCTGAATAAATAAAACCTTAGGTTATGCCTGAACATTACTGATGTGCTTATTTTCTATTTATTTACACTTCTTGCATTTTCAAAGTCTCAAGATTTAAATCAGGGTCTTTGACCCTCTTTAAATTGTTTTTATGTAGAGTTAGAAGAAAAACAACATATTTTTATTCTTCTGCAGGTGGGTAACCATTTTTGATTGCATCATTTGTCGAATAGGATATGGTTTCCCCAGTTTGCATATTTAATATCCTTGTGGTAAATCTAGTGTGCATAGCTTGACTAGTTTATTTCTGAATCCTCAGTTCTGTTTTGTAAGTCTGAGTCTCTGATATTTTCTGACAGGCCCACGCTATCCTTATACTGTGATTCTGAGGTGTAATTTGAGTCAGCTGTGGTATTTCTAGAATCATTGTTTCAGGTTAGAATAGTTCCAGTTATCTGTGGTCTCTTCTGGTTACAAGTGAATTTTAGTATCTTTCAGTTTAGGTATACAAAAGGTAGTATTTTAATTTTGATGGGGTTTGTGTTGAATCTAAAGATTGCTTTTGCTGTTATTACCATGTCACAATGCTGATGGCTCTCAATCAGGAACACGGTTATTATTTCTATTTTTCATATATTCATCAATTTCTTTCTTCAGTCTTTGAAATATACTTTGCAGTTATTTTAACTTCATTGTTTAGGTGTATCTCTCTGCACTATATATTTTTGTACTGTGGAAAATATTTCAACAAATAATTTCTTTCTCAAGTTTGTTTTTGGTGTAGAGAAAAGCAAATGATATTTTATGTTTATTTTGATTTTTTCTATTTTATGACTTTACTGGGTAGCATTCATCAGATCCGAAGTTCTTATAGAATCTGTGATTTAGTTATAGTCATATAATGTACCAATGAAATAATTTGACTTCTAAATCACACAGGTAAGTTCAAGAATGGTGTTAAATATTTATTAACTTTAATGAAATAAAAAGATAATATATTTAGAAAATTGATAACATAAAAAGCAGAGGGAAAACAGAAAAAATATAAAAAAAGTCAGAAGGAAATTAAGAATGATGAATTCTTTGGATAAACTAGTCAATAGACTATAAAAACACAAGTTAGTGCAATTCTCAGAGCCTGAAACTTTATTTCAAGGAGGATACAAGAAAAGGAACTGAAGAGAATACCAAAAGAGTAAGTCATGAAGAAATGACATGCACATAATAGGAACACAAAGTAAACTGTCAAAAGTAAATGAAGACGACATCGAGCAATAATGTCTGACTAGTTCTGAAAATTAACACAAAGGATGATATGCATATCCAATAAATTCAATTAACTCTAAGAACTGTAAGAGAATCAACACCATGCTTTTCTGCTTAAATGATAGCAAGTCAAACACATAAAAAAAGGCTTTTATAAAAGCCATGGGGGTCTTTGTTCTCATTCTGAAGAGGCAGCCTCTGCCTCCCTTCTGCCCTTCTTCCCCCTCTCTCTGTCCTTCTCTCTCTCCTCTCTCTCTCCTTCTCTCTCTCCTCTCTCTCCCTCCTTCTCTCTCTCTCCTTCTCTCTCTCCTTCTCTCTCTCTCCTCCCTCTCTCCTTCCTTCACTCTCTCTCCCTCCCTCTCTCTCTGTCCTTCTCTCTCCCTCTCTCTCCTTCTCTCTCTCCTTCTCTCTCTCTCCTCTCTCTCTCCCTCCTTCTCTCTCTCCTCTCTCTCTCCCTCCCTCTCTCTCCTTCTCTCTCTCCCTCCTTCTCTCTCTCCCTCTCTCTCTCCCTCCCTCCCTCCCTCCCTCTCTCTATCCCCCCTCTCTCTCCTTCTCTCTCCCTCCTTCTCTCTCTCCTTCTCTTTCTCCTCTCTCTCTCCCTCCT
>LOEQ01004952.1:132620-149641 GCA_001685075.1 Bramus lutescens | reverse complement strand
CTCCCTCTCTCTCTCTCTCTCTCTCTCTCTCTCCTTCAAACCTCTTGACCCTCCCAATACTCACTAAATAAACTCTTCATACCCAAGCTCTCTCCACATGCTGTATCTTTCTATCTCTCACCTGCCACAGTCTCCCACCTGCCATGGGACATGCCAGGGTACATGACTCAGCCTGCCCATAGCTGAGGCAGGCAGGGGGATCCTGGACCTGGTCCTGCTACTCCACACAACACTGACTACTATGGGGAGACAGGTTGGCTCCTAGCAGCACCATTCCATTTCTTTCAAAGAAGACAGAAGACAGATGGCACAGAACAATAGCCATCAGCAATTCACTTCATCAAGTGAAATCACTAACCACTAGGCTGAACTGCCATTCATCTAAACCCCAGAAGATCTCCAGTGGACAAAGGAGAAGTGGAACTGACTGCCTAGCTGCTCAATGTAAGGTAGGCTTGTCTTTCTACAGATTCTTAACCCATAGGATCTTCTGAAGCCTAGAAGGCCCTACATTAACAGCAAAGGGCAAATATAGCCCTGAAGACCCTGCTCTCAATGACCATGGCGGATCCTGAAGAGTGACTCTAGGTAGCCAATTGAGTCCAAGAGACACCAGAAAGTTCCACACCTTAAACTCTGGACATGAGTGAAGCAACCAGATACCCAAGGACATGACCAGCTTACCAGCTTTCTCAGGTTCCCCAAGAATTCAATACCCTCAAATCAGCAGGAGACAGTCTTGAGAACTCAGTGCCTTCATATCAGCAGGAAGCAGTCTCAAGAACTCAATGTCCTCATTCCCTTAACCTGCCATGTCTAACTCCTCACCTTTTTATTGTATACACTCCAACAGTGGAAGCAGAAGAGGATGTCATCAACAGTTTCTACACAGATCTACAGAACAAGGTCAGCAGGGTGCGTAAGAATGACATACTAATTGTAATGGCTAACTTCAATGCAAGAGTGGGATCCAAAGTAAGAATGAACTGTACTGTCATGGGAAATAAGAATTCAGACAAAGAAACAAAGAGGGGAGTGATTGCTTGACCTCTGCTGTGCAAAAAGATGGACAAAGTCGTTTATTAACAGAACTAGGGGAAGTAAAGCAAAGATGGAGACAATACTTTGACACCCGATACAATGACCCTGTGCTGTCAATGTAGACAACAATTAGAAACAGTTCAGTAGCCACTCGAACACTAGAGACCATGAGGAAATATCAAATATTGACAGAAGCGAGATAGAGGAAGTTATTAAGACAGCGAAATGCAGGAATTCTTTAGGAGTGGATAACATCACGGTGGAGGAGCTGGAGTTTGCTACAATAGACTCAGGGACCAAAGTGGTTCTCAGACTGTTCGGAGAGATATGGGAACATGAAGTGATTCCCATGGAATGGAAACACTCAGTCATAATTTCCATGTGTAAGAAGAAGAACAATCTAGATTGTTCAAATTACAGGGGCCTTAGTTTGTTGTGCCATAGCAGCAAGACTCCCCCCGCCCTCAATTATCCTGCAGAGGATCATGAGCAGAAAAGAAGAAATTCAGAGCTGACAGAAACATAGTTGATCAGATCTTCACTTTGAGGCAACTGGCAGAAATTTATGAAGGATTTGGCAAAGACTTATATGACTGATATATAAACTTTTGGAAGACATTTGATACCATTTGGAGGAAAGGACTTTGGGAAACAATGAGATTCCACAGGTACCTTTACATCAGTCAAAGCCTGTGGAGAATAAAGTGATCTAAGTTATCAGCTTAAGACAATCATAGGAGTGTTGCAGGGAGGCATCCTCTCACCATTACTCTTTAATATATTCCTAGAATTTATAATAGCAACAGCCATGGAATATGAGGATACAGGCATTCAGATAGGTGATGTGCAAATCAATATCTTCTTTTTCACCAAAAATTTAGCACTACTTGCTGAAAGTGCAAAGGAGTTGCAAGCCATGATAAAGAGAGTGGTGGGAGTAAGTGAAAACCTTGGTATGAAAGTAAACATCAGGAAGACTGAGATACTACACATGGGAAGGGCACGCAGGATTTTAACACTGTAACAAAATATCAGAATCTCAAGCCAACAGTCAACTTTGTCTGTCTGGGAGGAAACCTCAATTCAAAGAAGGGAACTCTTTCAGACGTCAAGAGATGGACAGAGATAGTGAGGGGTGTAGTCCTGGAACTGGGAAAGGTTTGGTCAGCAAGAGGCACAATGACAACAACAAAATTCCAAGTGTATGAGACACTTGTCTCGAGCTGCCTTCTTTACAACCTTGAAACATGAACAATGAACACTCCTCAGAACAGCGGCTGAATGTGTTTGAGATGGCATGTCTCAGTAGGATTCTTGGCATCACATGAAGCGAGAGTTTGTGCAACTATGACATTAGGAAATATCTCCATCTACAGAAGACAGTAAACTACAGGATACAGCAACAGCGTTTGAGATATTTTGGCCATGTTATGAGAATGAATGACAGCAGATTCTTAAAGATAATACTGAATGGAGGAGTGCATAGAGTAAATTGAAGAGGAAGGCCCCCCAAAACACTGGGGGCATACAGTGACAGCATACAGGAAGACTGTGGATCTTGGGTATGACAATAACACAAGCATGTACTGTCCAGAACAAGAACAGCTGGAGAACCATCATGAATAGGCTACCCATTTTACTTAAGCATTGCCAGGGCATAAATGGATGATGAAATGGTAACTTATGTGATCATGGAATATGTGACAGGAAAAGACCCAGAGAAATACCTCTAGGAGCTGGGCTGCATAAAGGAGAAGGAGGTAGGACCGATTTCCAGCAAGCTATGTTATCAGTTCTCTTCCTACAGGAAAGACACATGACCTCATCAGGATATAAAATTAAATGTAGCAAGAAATTCAAAACTTTGTGATATTGTGGAAGGCTATTAAACTCAAAGATGGGACAGATGTTGGAGAAGGTCTGTGAGTCTCTGTTCTATTTAGTCCAGAAGGCTTGACGAAGAATCCATATAATGGCTGTACTAAGATGTGTGGAGCTGAAACAACATTTCCAGGAATGCACCAGCTCATCACTACAATAATACAACATCTTCTGTTCCACTTGTTCCAAACCGGCCAAATTACTATGGCACAAATACTAATGGTCTTCCCCATACCTCTGTATGAGATGACAATAGTTCACTTTGTGGAACATTGATATGCCTCTAAAGAAATATATCTTATGGCAATGGAGACCATGTAAATGATTCGATGCAGCCTTCAGGGAATTGGGCCATATGTAAAACACAGGTTATTAAATGAGGGTCACAGAAACATTCAATATGTTGAAACATAATTAATTGAGTTGGGACAGCCATTTGCTCACTGTAAAGCCCTGTTTAGAGGTTTAAATACCAATGTTGCAGGTCTGCTTCCCCTACCCTTCCCCCACACCTCCTCTCGAAGAAGAGAGTGAGTGAACTTATCTTTCGAGCCTTTTTATTACCCGGGAAGAATCACATAAAGAAGGATGATGCTGTTTATTCTGGGAATAAAAAGCTAATGTGAAGAATTAATAAAAATGATTACTAATGCAAAGATTATTAGTATTCAGAGCTTTGTAATCTCTTATGTACCAATAGAGAAGATATGTCAAATACAACAGAACTCTTGGTCAGTTACATGCTGTGCACAAACACAAGCAAAGACCCCAAAAATTACATGGAGTGAAAATACTTAGAGCTTAAAGATAAACTGGACAAATAAGATATGGCACGTTAATTCTAATAAAAATAAATCTGGTGTAGGCACGTTAACTTCAAAGAAACTACTTTTAAGAACAACTAAGTAATTTCATATTAAAATAACCAATAAGAGAAACTATCATATTAAAAAGATTTAAATGATTGTTTTCTAAAAGATATAATAACCTTACTCTTTTTAGAGACATCACTTCTTAATAAAAAGAATAACAACTTGAAATACCTATTTTATTAAGCCCATCTTCATAAACTCTTTCTTAATTATGCAAAAATTAGGATACACTACATGAAGAAAGGGATTATCAGTTTGGGACTTGATTTTTTTGTTTGTTTGTTTCTCTACTTGCTGGTTTGCTTGTTTTCCAGGGCTGAAGATTAAGCATGACCATGAGAATACAAGTTAATCTACCACTTAACTACTGTCCTGGACCAGGAGAGAAGAGAAAAGATGGACTAAGAAATATAATTTCAAAACTGAATATAGGTTTATGATTTTAAATCATCACGTAGCTTTACATGAGTTGAAATACTATACAGAATCTCCACATGGAATTCCATGAAAATTCATTTTCTTCCTCTGTCATTTTTACTTTTTTGTATATGTCACAAGCTAATTCCTCAAATTCCTCCACCTCTTCTCCAACCAATGTTTCACTTTTTCTTTCTTTACTCAGCATGATATAAAATATGTAAAGACAAAGAACATTTGACAAAAAAAACCACAAGTTTTCCAAAAAATGTTGTAGTACATAATGTCATAAATAAGCTAGAATATGAAGTATGAGGCAGGTACTATACATTAGAAAAATCATAAAAATGATTGAAATAATATATGATTGAGAAAGATAGAAGAAAATTATTACAAAAGAATAATTGGAGAATATAAGAATCAGTTAAAACCTTCACTGTAAACCCTTATAAAAGGTAGAGTTTGAGTTGAATTATGAATGACAAGGAACAGCTGATAGTCATAGAAAGACTTGAGGGAAGGCACAATAATTGCAACTAAGTTAAAAACACAAAAGACTGATATTCTTCAGAAAGAATTACATTCTTGCTTTATTATTTTATATATTATGACTTTTTAAAATTGTATTGGGTTCAGAGCTGGGGAGCATCTGGGTGGAGTTAGGATTAGGGAAAAACATTATGAAAATACAGTGTTATAAAAATTCTATTAATTTAAAAAATACTAACAAGAAAAAAAATTACAAAAAAATGCATTGAAAAAGCAAAGCTGGAATCCAATGGTTAATTTATATTGAAAAAATAAATTTTTAGCTTCTCATATATTTATTATTTGTGCGTTTTAATCAAATTTCTTAAGTGTGTACAATAAAATATAGAAACTAAATATTGGTAGGATATGATGTTTTGATACTATGTGAATGGTGTGATGTTAAATTAACTGTATCCATTTATTCTAACATTTGTTTTTTTTAAATTTAATAAGACAACACTCTATTAATTGAGAAATCTTATTTTCTAGTAAACATCCTCACAGGTCTTATGTATTCTCTATTATTAACAGGTGGTATTATATCAAATTATAGTTTTCTTAGAATCTTTACATGAGCAGTTATGCCAGATCTTGCAAGATAGGCAATTATTATGTAATATCTTTGCTTTGTTAGGTCAAAATCTCACTTACAGATTTACAAGCCCAATGTTTTGACGTTATTTGTTTCAGCATTATACAGTCGCTATAATTCATTTCACAAAAACACACTCTAAATTTTATGACACACCTTACCTATTTCAGTGGGCAATTATTATTGGCTCAGCTTTGGAGCAGGCAGAGTTCTATTCTCAAATGTACTTATTCTGTGATTTTTCTATGTGGAAGTGCATCATCCCATATCTAGCCTATACTGCTCTAACCAAAGACATCTCCTAATTTGTACCCATATTCACTTGCAATAATTTTTTTAAATCAGCCAAGCTTGCATTTTTTTTATCCCTAAAACTCTCTACTTTGAATGTTATTTCATTGTCTTTGTTTTGGCTTCTCTCACATACTCACTTTTTGTTCAAAACTATATTACATAATATTGTGTCAAAAATGTCTTTAGTTCTTTGGCGACGACTTCCTTGAAATACTCAGCTAACAATTTCACTTCATATATGGCTTCAAGTCTTCCCTTTTCCATAGGATTATTCTTCAAGAATGTGTCTTTCAAAAAGGCATAGTTATTTTCTATTTCATTAGTCTTTTCCTTTTCTTTGTGTGCACACAATGTTCTGGAAACAGTGTATGTTGCAGATATGAACTGCCAGTCATTTAACCAAGCCCTCAATTCAAGCTCCTTAGGAATTACAAGACATATGACCCAACAGAACAGGTTGGGACATTTGTCTGAAATGCTTATTTCAACTCCACTACTTGGGAACTACAGTTCTGTGGCCTGGGCTAGGGCCAGAATTTATTTTTAATAAGCAGATGCTGTTCTTGCCTGAAAACTAGATCACAGCTATAATTTTAACTGTTACTAAATTTTGGGTAAATGAAATTTTAATACTTTAAAGTAAATGTTTGTAAATTCACAAGTTTCCTTTTATATATTTATTTTTATTTCTGACAAAAAGTGTCTGTCCTTTTTCCTTATGTTAAAATAACATAATTTCTCAGAACACAAAATACATTAAATGTATAAACATTTTGTCATTTTTCCTTCCCTTTGGTTCTCCATCACAGAAATTACTATGTATTACCTTAGTGACATATAGAATCTATAGAAAGATAATTTTAAAAGTGTTATTACTATGAAGACACTACCTTTTCTCCAATAATTTGAAAATTAATTTTATGCTAATTGACTATAGACTTGTCAAATGAGATTAAAAAATCTGCCTTCTCAGAATTTTATTTCTGCTCTGAATGATTTATGTTATATTTTTATTAAGTTGCATGTTTGATTATATTATGCAATTTCTTTTTTAATTTACTTACATTATTTTGCTTAATAGTCCTTGAGAACATATAGATAGAAAATACTATTTTAGGAAATTTATAATTTACATAATCATATACTTTATATGAATTTTAAAAAGTCAGTTAACTATTGCCTTGCTGGTAATTTTTGTGATTTAGAGGACTTGTAGTTGGAAAGAATTATTTCATTCCTTCTGTCCATTAGCGGAACCCAAAATATTTTCTAAAACACTCAAAGTTAGACTGTAGGAAAAAGACTTGCAGGTTAGATCCATTTCAAATCTACGGAGTCTTCTTCTCTAGGTGTGTGATTTCTTCATCAATCAGGGCCCTTCCTCAAACCTGGAGAGGCAAATAAGGGCTGCATTGGTTATATATTCCATATTTTTGGGGCATCACATGAATTTTCTTGACCAATCATTTAAAATGAGGTGTCTTGGGCCTGGTAGTTGCTCCTTTGTTCTGGCAGAGAGCAGTATCACCCCAAGTAGCTGAACTTCCTTTAAGATATTGGAGGAGGTGTTGAGGGGGAGGACTATAATTTTAGGTAATTATAAAACAATTTTATTCCTTAAGATAAAAATGTCCCTTCTTCTGTATTGATTTCCCTAACGTCCCCAATATGTTATATATTGAAATTTCATACCTGAAATGGGAATATATTGCCTTTTTCTTGTCAATTTGACATGAGCTAGAGTCACCTAAGTAGAGTGAATCTAAACTCGGAAAATACCTCCATTAGAGAGACAAATTGTAATTGTTGACTGATGTGGAAAGACGCAAACCATGAGGTATGGTGCCAACCCTTGGCAGGTGGCCTTGGGAAGTACCAGAGAGCAAACTAAGCAACTCACTGGAAGCAAGCAGGTAAAGCTCCTTCATTTCCTTCCTCCAGACTTTTGGTGTTGTTCACCAAACAAATCCTTTCCACCTCAGATTGCTTTTGGTCAGAGTTTATCACTACAGCAAATCCAAAATTAGAAACATATGAAAATAACTATGTTAAAAAGAAGAGTATTTATGCCATTTTTAAAATCAAGGACCTATATATACAAAGAAGTTCCAAGCTATGTCCATTGTTTTCCATATCTTCAAAAATGTTGAATTAATTCAATTGCCTTTTTGGAATATAGAAATATTGTCTCAGGAATAATAAATTCTTAGACTAGAATATGAGATGTGAATTCAGAAAATTGGATTTCATATTTTTCTTTACATTAAAGAGGTTTTTAATGGTGATCTACTGGGAAAATAACTACTGTTAAAATTTTTGAATTTATCTTTTGTATTTTATTATCCTATAACATTTATGCAAATTTATAAGTCTGATATTATTTGATTTCATGTGAACTAATGAGTAACTTGGCATATTTGCTTCATGTGTCTTTCTGAATGTTTTACTTATGTTTCCTTAATGGAGGTATCTTGTGCATTCAAAGTACTTACATTCAAATTCCTCTCTTCTGTTTTGGAATAAATAATATATGGTTGCAATTTGTCTTTGCTATGATGTGCCACACAGTATCAGAATTTATCTTTCCTGTCAAACAGTAGCATTGTAATCATTGATTAACATAAGCTCTCCTTTTTAAATGTTAATAAAAACATAATAGTTAAATCTAGTTGAATTGAACAAGAAACACTTTGTAAAACAGGAGTATTTTTCTGCTGTTGTGGTAAATTGAGAATAGACAAGGCATTTTAAATCAAAGCATTGATATTTTCATGTATTCACTTCAATTTGAACTGTCTCTGGCATTTTTTTTTTCTGCAGGTTTTTATTGTTCTGTTTATTTCAGTAGAAACAGAAAAACTATTTTAGTGAAATACTGACTCAATTTCATATGACAGTGTATGTAGATAACCTGCCCTCAGCAGTCCAGTTTATTAGGAAAAAATTGGTGGCAAGGATATTGAGATGTATGTGATGATGGAAACTTTTCATTTCACAAACTTCCGATGGAGTAGTTAAAACTGAGGATAAATTTAGTCAAGACTGTGTGAGATAGTAGGAAACACACATTTGCCAAGCTGAGCTAGGAATAAATGCAGTTTAAGATTTAGCTGTAGCTCACACTTCTTAGTTCCAGAATTCACATATGCTCTCAGACAGTTCATGAGGAAATTGGCTAAGACTCACTACGGATCTTCGCAGGTTTCAAAGTCACTCAGTGGTCACATAATGAAGAAGAGAACAACCAGGTGGATATAATGATGAATTGTTTCCTAGACGCAGAAAATCCAAGTGGAAAGATAGAATCTGTTCAGAAAAACATTGTGCTTGACAAGGCTGAGAGCGAACAAGACTGAAAGCAATCAACCATACATCTACCAATGCTGTACAGGATTAACAGGAGAGGCAGAAAGGCATCCTTGCGGTAGAGGCTTTGAATAAGAACAGAATCAAATATCACACTGTACCTGAACTGAACCAAAGCCAGAGAGGTAGTCTACTGTCCATCAAGTACCAAATGCTTTTGTGTTTCAAGTTCATATGGGCCTGATTATCCCGGCTTCATTCAACATGTCAGTAGCCTTGAGAAAGGGAAAATGTTAGATGCTAGAGTTATTAAAATAAGTGGTTGTACTATAATTGAGAAACTGAACGGTGGTAACTCGAATTATTTAATTTTGGTTTTGTTATGATATAATTCAATATAATTAGCACTTTATTAATAATGACATTAATTATATGTGATGTTACATTTCATTAGTATCATTAATTTACTGATTGAATTAGAAAACTACTTATCATTAACTTACATGTATGCATATATATTTTTTGATGAATGTGTTAGGGTCTCTACTGCTGTGATGAACCACCATAACAAAAACATCTTGGGGAGGAAAGGGCTTCTTTGTCTTACACTTCCACATCACAGCTCATCACTGAAGGATGTCAAAACAAGAAGGAAGTCAAACAGAGCAAGGCCTGGAGATAGGTGCTGATGCAGAGGCAATCGGTATTTGTGGTTCTTGCTGTCTTGCTTCCCATGGCTTTTTCAGCCTGTTTTCTTACAGAACTTGGGACAATGGGCTAGGGCAATCTCCATCAATCACTAATTAAGAAAATGTCCTACAGCAGTAATTCTAAAACTTTCTAATGCTGCAACTATTTCTAATAATCCATAAAATATTTTTGTTGATACTTCATAAGTGTAATTTTGCTATAATTATGAAGCATGATATAAATATCTGTATTATCTGATTGCCTTACATGACCCCTATTGAAGGATCTTGTTTAACCTACAAGGGGTCACAGCCACAAGTTGAGAGCCACTGTCTCGCATATCCACCTATTGCCTGGTCATAATGGATGCGTTTCCTTAATTGAGGTTCCCTCATCCCAGATGATTTTAGCCTATATCAAGCTGACAAAAACTACCCAGCATGATGAATATGCTTCACCTAGAAGACTAAACAATTTATATGTAGTTTGAATATAATAATATAATATAATAATAGATTAATATTAAGCATATATAGAATTTTTTATAAAGTAGTCAAAAAAGCAAATGACCAATTGAAAAAATGGTCTTAGATTATGTACAGAATGTTCTCAAAGTGAGAGAAAAAGGGGCAATACCACAAAATATTTGTCTTTCTTAGGAATTATGGAAAGCCAAATGAAAATAGCTTTGAGATTTCATTTTATGCCAGCTAGAATGGTAACTATCCACAAAACAACTGACAATAAATACTAGAGGGAATGTGTAGAAACGGATCTCTCATTCCCTTTCATAAAAATGTAAAAAGCCCAGTCACAGAAATCAGTGTATTGTGTTCTTCGAAGGCTAAAAGTCAATGTGCATATAAGGCCCATCTATACCACTCCTTTGCATATACCTGAAGGCTTCCACACAGAGATACTCGCTCATTCATGTTCATTGATGTTTTATTCACAAGAGTTAGGAGATTAAAACAACTTAAATATCCTTTAACTGATTAATGATAAAGAATATATATAAACACTATGGAAAGCTATTCAGCTACAAAGAAAAATAAAATCATAAACTTTGCAGGTATATGAATGGAAATAGAAAAAAATATCATACTGAGTGAAGTGGCACAGACCCAGAAAGACAACTTTGCATGTTCTCCCTCATCTGAAGCTTCTATCTTCAAAATTTCAGATGTGATCAGATATATTCTAAAATAAATTTAGAATGCAGAAACACAAAAATCCGTCTGTGGGAGTAGGAGGTGGAGCATCAATACAGAAGGGAATAGGAGAGAATAAGTAATATGAAGAGAAAATGTGGCAAACAGGAGCCACAATATAGGCAGTGGAGAAGGAGATAAATCCAGAAGGAGGGATGGGTGAAGAAAAAAGTGCATGGAGGTGTGAGAAAGTCACAAGCGATCAGATGATTAACTATGCACCTACAAGTACCTACAGTGCATGGCGTATAAACATACATATAAAGCTGAAATAGAATTTTATCATTTGGGCTGACAGTGCTTCCTTTAAGAGCCAAAAGTTATCTATCAAAAATTCCAAAACCAAGCAGGAGAAGCTCTCATTTAAGTTGTTGGCCAGTTTAGCCCAAGAGATTCCCAACTCCTTATGAACAATAACTATTTCTGTTGGTTGTTCCCAGTCGTAGAAAGTAAATCCCTGTCGTTGAAGGTACTTTCAGTTTAGATGTAGGGTCCAGGTGCTTCTGAGATGCAAATGACCTGAAAGTCTCCTCCATGTGGATTACCTCCAAGGTCCCCAAAGGCACCATCCACAGGAGGGAAACACCCATGAGTTCTCAGCTATGATGCCTGTAAACCACAACAACAACGAGCATGTGGCATGTGGCACCATAAATATTTTTCTGAAAAAAAAAGGGCAAAGAAAAAGAAGATAAAGAGGAACATTTCTTACAAAATGTTAATGGAAAACATTTCATTATGTTTTGTTTTCCTGGAAAAGGCTTTTGTCTTCTTTTTTTGAACAAAGATGTTTCCAAATGCAAAATTCCAAATATTTCTTATTTCTTTCATAATCATCGCTGGGACCAGTTCCCCACATTTCCTTTTTGTCTGCATCTTAAGAAATCCACAGGAATTGGTAGCTTTGTTCCATCCTTTCATATGTAAGATTTTGGATTTAAGTTTCATTTTGGACTCTCCCTTTCATTTGGCTATTTCAGTTTGAATATAACGTGTAAATGTAGAAGTTTTCTGGGTCATCCTGCTTTTGGGTCTGGTTGATTCTTTCACTTGCTCTCTTAATTTGAGGTTAGTCTTTGCCACAAAAACATCTACTTGTATTCTCCTTCAGATTTTTCCATTACATGTGTGTTATATTTGCATTTTATTTCACAGTTTACATAGTCTTTTCCATTTTTTGGTGTATTTTAAATGTTCATTTTAGTTTTGAGTGTACCTGTTAACTATTTTTCAAGCTCACCATTACATTCATCCACCATGTATAATAAACTAATACATATGTCAAAGCAATTGTTAATTTTATATTTGTGTTTGAAAGATTCTTTTACTTACCTTATTATTATTATAACATATTATTGTTTGCTGTGCATTTTTGAGACAAGATCTTGTTATAAATTCAAGATTGGCAATTGCAAATGTGTGCCACCATTGCTGATTACTATTATTTCTTATATTTACCATCTCTCTGCCTATAATATTACTTTCTTCTTGCTTATCATTTGAATGTAGTGATTTCTACTAGAACCATTTACACATTAATAATACGTCCTTCAAATACTTCTAATAATTCCAACATTTTAGGTATATCTAAGTTTCCTTCTAATACTTGATATATTTCTTGGCATTGAGTTTTACATTTTTCTCTCCTTTTATTACAAACAACATTGTAAATAAGTAAATGTCTCACACACCTATATTGATGAGACTCGTTCTATACATTTTAATGAGTTTATATATAGTTAGAATTGACATTCCAAATGGAAGCTATGAAGAATCTTATTAATTTTTTTCTGCTTCCATTATCAAACATATTATGTGCTCTTATCTTCATGGTTATTTTCCTTGCTCTTTTTAAATAGGGTTTACAAATATTTTCATTTGTAAATTGCTGTGATATGTCAAGTAACAAGTATGAACTTACTTTGGACTTTATTTTGTTACTTTCTGCTGTTTGTTTTAACTATTGGGCATTTTATTACTCTGTGGGCTTCCATGAACCAGGTTATCCATTTCTAATTTATTCTACTCTTAGGTAAGTTTAGCTAACCCTGAGCTTGTAAACATTTTTTAGATTGATATTTGCATATGTGTTTTTAGGGCATTTGGCAAATACAAATTAGAATGAGAATCAGAAATGGGCACAAAGGGGGTAAGTTGGAGATTTCAAGTGATGCAAAAATTGTATGTATTGTTACTGAGATTGAAATGAAATCACCTGCTACTAAACAAAATTCATGGATAATAATAACAAAATTATCCAAAATGATTGTGGTATACTAAGATTTAATATGAGCTTTGCACTAACATCAAGAGATAAATGTTGCTAATGTTGTATATGTTTGAGACAGGAATATTCTGAAAACTAGCTATTTAGGAAAATGCTTAACTTAAGGTAACATGGTTGAAGCTGTACTTTAATGGAGTCTATTTGGCTGCAGTATCAGTAGACTTGACTTCAGCGTGTGTGTATTTGTCTGTGTGTGTGTGTGTGTGTGTGTTTGTGTGTGTTCATTTTTGTACAGGTACATGCACATGTGTATGCAAGTGGGAATTCTACTCAAAAGTAAATATTGAATGTCTGCCTACCTACTCTATTTTTTGAAACAATACCATTCTGAACAAAGAAGTCTTCATTTCGACAAGGCTGTGTGATTACTGTCTATCTACCTTTCTCTTTACCTTGAGTGTTGGGGTTCCATATACACAACGCCAAGTTCACCTTTAAAGTGGGTAATGGAGATCCAAACTCATGGCATCATGTTTGCACATCAAGCACTTTACTTACTGAGCCATCTCTCCAGAACATGGAGTCAAACTTCTGAACTCTATTGTATCTAGGAGGGTGCTATGGAATAACAAATGGACTAAGAAATTCAAAACAAGTAAAACTTTAAAGGCTGGGGAAAGGACTAAGTGTACTCTATATTATGTGATTACCATGAGCTTATGAGCATAAGGAACAGGATGCTATGCATTGAGTATGAAATGCCCTATAAACTCAGGTGTTACATACAAAATAGTATAAAGTAGTATTCCAAATTAAAGAAGGCTTGAAACTTTAAATGATAAAATATCATTTATGTGTACCTCCAAATACAAGAGTATGTAGCTTGGTTCACAACACAGGCTAAGTACATAGACGTCTTACTTGGTGTTATTCAACTCACTGACATAATATATTATTCATTAATGTCCAGAATACTCAGAAATCAACACAGCTTATCCATAAATGCTCATGTAAACAACTAATAAACATTTCTACCTTCAAATACACAAGAAAAGAAAGGATAATATTTCTTATATTACCCTAACTCAGCATTAAGTTTTCATAGTCAGTTCACATATTTCTCTGGTTAATATTTACTAATTGTCACTTCTGGAACTGAATACATGTAACTAATGACAAACCAACACTGGCATGCTAATTTTAATTTTGAAATATCATTAATAGGTATTAACTGGAAAACAGACTCTTAATCAAAAAAAAATCATGAGCTTTTTTTGCCAAAGGTGAATCCTTTAGAGATACTTCCATCATGAAAACAGCACTGTAAGACTAACATTATTTAATATAGGCCATGAAGTTCTCTATCAAAAGGATGGTAATAAATTGAGATCATAAATACAACGTTGTTAAGAAGATTTTGGAGGAAGAGAAGAATGGGATAAGAATGAAATTCTGGTTTGATTTTTTGTTTTGGTCTCCATTTACTGTGAAGAGAGGCTTATTTGCTGAGGAGAGAAGAAATGTACATAGCTCTATTTCATTTAATTGTATTTATAAATATATATTTATATAAAAGTATATATATATGAGAGAGAGAGAGAGAGAGAGAGAGAGAGAGAGATGATTGTGGGCCAGTTCCTTGCTGGTTTGCTCATACCAAAGTCATAATGAATTGGAGGTGGGCACTTAGCTTGACCAGGAGGAATCTAAGAACATTGGACCTGGTACACAAGCCTCCTGACAAACTCTTAGGGCAGCATTGTACTCCATAGACACTGTACTTGTTAGAGCATCATTTGGGTATAAAATGGCAATGACAAAAGCAGAACAACTAAGTGCAATGAATGAGTGCTTGAATCAGGAAAGATGAATGATTTTAGAAAGCTGCTTGAAATTTTTATTATTTTTTCCATATATTCTTTATATTATTTTAGTGGAGTGGGGTTAGAGTGAGTTTTTGTTTTTGTTGTGCAGTGTATGTTAGAAGATCTGAGGAAAATTTGAGAGAATTGGTTTACTCTTTCTACCATGTGGATTCTAAAGATTGAATTCTGGTTGTCAGACTTGGTAGAAAGTATTTTAATTTAAATTAAATTTATTTAAACATTCAGTATTTATTTACTAAACAATGTTACTGCCCCAAAACTTAAACTTCTTATTGTAAATATGATGATTAAAAATACATACACATGCAAGAGCTTTTTGACTTTAAAAGAAATGAACTACCAAATGTATGCTAGACATTACTTATGCAAATATGTGAGAATTAGAGTGGTAAACCAAAGTCTGATAAGTACTTTTAAAAATACTTTACAAGAGAAATGAGAAAGTTGCAAACTGATGTTAAATGAAGAAATTGTGAGTGGTGCTCACAAACATGGATGACTATAGACTTGAATGTTTAAAAGCAAAGCAATGTAAGTGTTTGTCCTACTTGAGAAAATAGACAGTTGGTGAATTCTAAAGCACATGAGGACACGGGAGAGTGCATAGATGGACTTAGGAAACTACCAGACTTCATCAATTCAGTAATTAGAATGTTTTGTCATATTTTCACAGCATTCTACCTATCTTCTGTTGGTATTTTTTTCTTGCCATGTAGTTGACCCATAGGGAAAATATATTAACAATTAGTCAAGTACAAATAGACCTAACTTCTATAAAGTCTCTCGGTGTGAATTAATTACTTTTCTCTTAGTTTATGTTCTTTTCTGAAATTTCATCAATGAAAATTGTCTTCGAAAGTTACAATCAACAGGGTGAAATAATGTCATATACTTAGACAAAAATGAAAATTTAAGGGGACAATTGGAGGGCTCATGAGAGTACGTACATTCTATCACTTTTCCATTTTTGATCCAATATCTGCATCCATCTATCTTTAAGACTATGTGGAGAAAAATGAAATGCATATTTCTGGCCCCCATGAATCCTTAACATCCATGTATAGAAACTCGTATAATGTACATGGAATGGTGATGCTGGATAACTAAATTTGAAAAAGAAAACATGAAATTCAGAATTTATTTAAGATGTATATGTTCTCAACAAGTCTTTCACTGAATATCTGATCATTTCATTTCACACATGTCCACTCATTCACACACAAACCCCTCATCATCACCCTTCTCAAGGTTATCTTATTCCTGGAACAGTTGTAGAATGAACCACTTTGTTGGCTCTTCATCTTAAAGGCACCAAGTTTTTCCCCCCAGAGATGAGTGTTTGTCCAAGCATAAACATGCTTTTCTTCTTCTTTAAAAAAATCCCATTATTTGTTACTTTAAAAACCAGCTAAAGCTTCAGTCCTGCAGTGATGCAGAAAACATTTGTCAGTCATCTGTGGAAATCGCTTATCTGTACTTTCCTGTCTATAGTTTAAAAATCATGTTTGCAACTCTAATATGGTGGAACTGCTCTTTCCAGAGCCCTGCTGGGCTCACCGCCTTTTCCAGCAGAAAACTTTGTGTAAATGGAGAAACACATATTTTCATTTTGAGACATACTTTTATAAAGGAAGTTTCTTAAGATTGAAAATTGTTTTATCATCTATTTAAAATTGCCTTGTTGAATAATATACATATTTCACCCCTTAATTTTACATTCCTGTGAAGTTTGTGTTTGGAATAGCTTTATAGGTATTCTAGTAATAATGCATATGCACTCAAATGCTGAAATTGTTGTATTCACATTTGAGGTTCTATACAACATTAGGCTCTGAATGAACATTTTATTAATAAATGGCCTTTTCTGATATTAGGTCTTAAGACATGTAGGTCATATAGAGATAACAGAACTCAGAACTATAGGAAAATGACACTCAACAGTTTAACAATTTACAATTCCTCTGGAAACCATGAAACATGCTAAGATATATCTATCTATCTATCCATTTTTCTACATCTATCTATCTATCTATCTATCTATCTATCTATCTATCTATCTATCTATCTATCTAT
>LOEQ01004952.1:111067-129778 GCA_001685075.1 Bramus lutescens | reverse complement strand
GGGCAGGCAGAGAAAATAAAAAGCAGGGGAAATCTGGGAAGAGGATTAAGGAACAAGAAAAGAAGTGTCCAGTCACATACCTACACAGTCAGCCACAGAGTAAGATGTAAAGAAAGTATTGAGAAAGGTAAAAACACAGAGGAAAAAGGTAGGTGTGATAATTTAAGTTAAGAAAAGCTGGATAGGAACAAGCAATGTTAAGACCAGGCATTTATAAGAAAGAATTAATTCTCTGTAAACATTTGGGAGGTGGGTGGTGAATGTCAAAGACCAAAAGAGCCAAAGATTAAAAGACAAAACAAAACAAACAAAAATCCACAACAACATCCTGACCTGTGGACACAGTGATACTAAGATTTTTGTGTTCCCTCTGCTCTTTCTTCCCTTCCATGATGCCTGAACCTGAACTCTGTAACAGAACTGTGTTTTCGCTTTAATTGCCTTTTGTCAGAAAAATCTTTTAAACATAGAAAACAGACAAGTAACTGCTACAGCACACTAAATGCCAACAAGCTACATAAACCAAAATGTGGATTGTAAAATTGAAAGTGTTGTAGGACATTTTATCGCTAGCATGTTATTTTTCTGTATCATATGGTGTATTTATTTATTGATCATTTTGCTTTATCTATTTAATTGTGACATTTTACACTAATTTAGTTTTGTCCCAGAACATTAGCTTCAATTTACTCATAATATCAGTTGAAATTAAATATATAAAACTGAAAATAAAGAATACACTGAAACACGGATAAGGAACCCACAGAGACAGCTGTCTTGAGACCTCATATGATCAAGGATGTTGGACTAACCATTAGGCAGCCTGCATGTGACCAGCCTAGGCCTTCTGCATATGTGTGACAATCGTGTAGTCTGCATGTGTGTGACAATCGTGTAGACTGGTCTCTCATTAAGATTTCTAACAGTAAGAGCAGGAATTCTCTCTGGAGTTTATCTGGCTTTTGGTAATCTGTTCCCTTTGCCTGATAACCTGGCCCCACACCTAGCTGTAAGGGCCTGAGCTTGAAAGGGAGGAGCTAGGTGGTCCTGCTTCAACTTGGAAGCCCATGGGAGGCTGGTACCTTTCTGAATGAGGATGGAGGAGGAGTGGATTGGGGGGGGTAAATGAGAAAGAGGAGGGGACAGGAGAAAAGGGGGGACGAGAAATTGGTTGGTTTGCAAAACAAGTGAAAAAATATTTAAAAAAATAAATAAATAAAACACATTTACAAAGCAAAAAATTAAACTATTTTAATTAAAATACTTTTGTGCTTACAATATTAACCTTAGATGTAGAAATATAAATATTTTTTCATCAGGTAATTCAAAATTAATTATTTAAAACAAAAGTAGCAAGAGAACATACAGCATTTCAAGAGAATACTTTGCATTTTGTTTAAGACATGGTTGAAATATTCCTTGAAGTTTTCCATAATGAAAATGATAAATATCACACTTGGAAATAATTTTGTCGCATTAACTAAATTTAGATCTAAATAATCAGGTGTCTTATTAATTGCCTTACTAGAGCATCATAGTATAAACCTAAACAGAGTGAGTGAATTACACAACCTTAGTATAACTCCTACAAATAGGTTATTCTCAACTGAAATTACAATAAACATTAACTTGTCATAATTATACATCATTTCAATTTTAGAAGTCAAAAAGTTAAGGTGTCAAGGATAGTAGTGGATGGTCGATTGACAAAAAAATATGTAAAAGAGGTGAATGGTAATCATGGGAAGGAAAAGTAAGAAGAAATAAATTTTTCTATTAATCACTATTTCATTTATTCTCATGAGTTGGCTTCATCAGTCAATTAATTAATCAAGAATTAGGTGGTCAGCAATAATAGCTAATTCTCTGAGTTCATTTCCTGTGTCTTTTTACTACTCAGCCTTCCTTACTATTTTTAGACCATGACATCCAAATGTCACATTCCCTCATTCATGTGGCCCTGGTAATTCTCTGCACTAAGTTATATTTGCTATATTTTCTCATTAATAATGATTTTGGATATTTGAGTTAGTGCTTGAACATCAAAAGTTTAGAGAAGCTTTCTTTACTCATTCTGCCATGTATTCCATCAATTTCATACACTTTATACAACTCAAATTATCCATTATTCTTATATCCAAAATAATATTTTGATCATTTTGTTTTGTCTTCAGATTAAAACAGTGATGCATAATAAGTATTTTCATTACTGTGTCCTGGAACTAAGAATTCAAGGATTATAATAGAAACTCAATACTTTATTCCTGAATGGACAAGCACATGAATTTTTTCGGTACTGCACAAAATACTTTTAACTTCTGTCAGATATACTTACAGTGCAAAAAGAATTCATAAAAAATGGATGAACAGTGTTTCACAAATGCAGAAATATCCATTTTAGTTAAAAGTCATAAGAAGAAAAAACAGTAATGATAACTTGTAGTTGTATTGGTTATTAACTCATCTCTTGAAATTTTGTTGCACAAACACTGTTCCCCAAGACCTCTTTCTCCGTCAATTAGAAATCATCTCTCATGTAATTTTCTGTACAAAGAGAATAACCTGATTATTTGAGAGGCTCACTATTTGGAATGTTGAGTCACATAAATCTATCATTCCAAAATATAACTATGCATAACACCCCTAATTCAGATGAAAAACTAAATACAATAAAGGTCACCTTAAAGTGTCACTATCTATAAAGCAGGAACCCTGAAGGACTGTCTCATCTTCTGTAGGCAAGTTCAGCAATCATATTTCTATGGGTCCTATGTGTCCAGTATTATACAGCATACCGTCAAGCAGTCCAGGCAAGAGCTGACAAACTCCTAAAGGAGTGTCTTTGATGCCCATAATGCTCTTGAAGTAGGTTGGTGTTGCCAGAAGCAGGCATGTCTCACTGTAGAGAAAAGTCTAAAGCATTTTAAATGCTATAGTCTGCAGTTCTTTGAAAGGTTTGAAAAATACTTTTCCCTCTGAAATGTATCTGTAAATGTAGAAAACCTAACTAACATGACTAGAAGTTTGACTATTAGAAATGATTATCTATCAGTCTGCAATTTTTAATTACACATTACATTTTGAATACCTTAAACAAGAGTATAAATATACATATAACAAAATTGAATTTAAATGTATCAATAAACAAAAGTCCATACCAATGTAAGGTATTCATTTGTATATCATATCCCCCTTTAAATGAAAACAAATATTTATGAACAATAATTTTGGGAATTTGGGCATAATATTTTCCAAACTACTACCTGATGTTTGTTGGGCAAAGTAATTTTAGGTTTCATGGAGAACTTCCAGTGAGTCTTTTTCCATCAAACCACATTAACCTAAAAGGAATCCACATGTTCCCATCCTCTGTGGAAGCAAAATCAGAACTTCTTTTCCAAGTTAATATATTCTTAGACTCAAATTTTAAAGCCAAAATACCTTTAAAAGATATATGTTGGATTAGATTAGGAGCCTGCACAATGAATTGTCTCTGTACTTAGCCCATTCATAGTTAAAATATTCAAATAAAATAAAATAATATACATAATCCAGACTATGTGTATATTTTTCATCATTACGTGATTGTTCTTGCTCTGTAACTTTTTAACATTTATTTTATTATCCTTATCCCTTTAATCTATGACTGTCTATACTCTTTTATATTACTTTTACCTGTCTCTTTAAAGACTTTGTTTTATTTTTTAAAACTATGTCTTTCTATAACTTCCTAGACCCATTTTTTTTCTTAAGCTTATTACATTTTTAAACACTCGGCGACCCATTCAGAGGTTTATTTTTGTCTGATCTGTCTTTATGGCATATTGCAATATGTGATAAAGACAATTAGACAATCTACCAAACATCCTGCAGGACACAGAAGAAAGTGACTGACAAACTGCCAATATTGGCAGAATTGTCTTTCAAATTTCCTGCTTTATGAAAAAGTCTGCCAGATACAATGGGCCTGTAGGGTGAGTATGGATGCCACAACATTACAGAAAAACTTTGGATGACTATCCAGGCAGTGAGATGTCTCTGTCAATTTTAAGGTTTTGGAAGTTGCTTACAATGCACTTTCTGTATACTTGGGTAATATTATATCCGTCTGGACTCTTTGATGGAGTTATAATTTTCCTTAGTTATGATAAAAGGCAAATTAAATATGAAACTTTAGACTCACAAAGATAAAATAGATGATAGAGTATTTTCTTTAATTTTGCCAAATACAAATAGACTAAATATTGTAAGTGTAATTCTTGCTTGCTATTTTGTTATACATAATTTTGCTGTTAAAGTTAAAGCCTTCCCTTTTTTAAGACAGAAAAAGGAGAGATGATGTGAAATTCCCTTTTGTATATTATGAATAATTTTTTACTACCATTGCTTAATAAAGAAACTGCTTTAGTCTATGGTAAGGCTGAATAGAGCTAGCTAGGCTGAGGAAAGTAAACTGAATGCAGGGACAAAAAAGGTAGACTCAGGCAGACGTCATGTAGCTGCCAAAGGAGAGTAACACTGGAACGTAACCAGGAAGCCACAGCCTCTTATTGATACATAGATGTAGCACCTGCACTGTGGGATGGTTCATAAGCTGGGAAATGTGCTGGAGATTCAAATACATACATACACCCAGAGGAACATGGGGACATGGGTCATCCCTGAACCAAGAATGCCAGCTTTATTGTACTCCAGGAAAGCTTATATAGAGATCCTTATCTGAAAGCCATGCCCCAGCTCTTGGAATTTTCAGCTATAATCCCACCAAAAACCACTCCCCTGCCATCATGAACTCACTAGGGTCTCATGTTCAGAGCAGCTCCAGGCACAGGAAAACAAGTTGTTTACTCCGTTCACTCCTGTAGGCAAAGGGTCTTGAGATAGGCAAAGTCAAGAAGCAGGGGGGTCTGCAGCTCCCAACAGCTCCCTTTTTTCTATATAATTAAACCAGGACTGTCTTGGGTTGCTAAGCATCTCTGGCTCACTGGTCTTTTTGTAGCCTTCTAACCCATAGTGCACTTGGAGGAAGCCCATTTTCTTGAGCAAATAGCAATATAACATCACTGCTGCTGCTAATGATTCCTGTTTTAGAGGCAGAACAACAGAAACCCTCCAGCTACAGGAGTTCATAAGGCCAGCTGTTCAGTAAGCCTAGGCTGTATGAAAGTGGCTGGACTGGCATGGGTGTGCCACCAATATAATGAAAGGAAAGGGTACAGCAAACTATATGCACCAACTGCTCTTACGAGAGGAGGTCTATAGGTCAACCAAAAAATGCCCTGGTGAAAATTATATAGGGAATTCTGGATCTCTAAAGCAGTGACAACCTGTCTGCCTAGGGGATTAACATTGCTAGCCACAGCAGTCATCTGACTGGTGGCAATTCTGGCTGTCTCTGAGGCCACAGCCACCACAGCCATGGTAATCTGGAAGTCTCAGCGGGGATGGCTCAGCACCAGGTGTCTCACTGGGACAGGCACCAACCCAGAACCTGGGCCACAGTGGCACTCATCTTGTTAGCCCAATAGCTGTTCAAAAGGCACGAAACATGAAAAGAGTTAAGGGAAGAATCATTCAAGGTACAATTAGCCAAAGATAGCCACCCGAGAAGCCCTATTTTGGCTTTTGTTTTCCATCTTGCTGTGCTATTAAACATGGTCGAATCCTGCACAGCCATGGGTCCAAAATTGAAACAGGAATGAAGTCCACAGAGATACCATCCCATGAAGGTAGATACTACATCACATTGGGACGGATTCCTGAAACAAACCTGAGAATCCTTGATAACATTCTTGCAAAGTAATCATGGTCCCCATCACCATAATGAATAATGTGCTCTGGCCATAAATCATAGTACCAGGCCAACATTTAGCATAAGAAAAAAAGAAAATTCAGCAGAAATAAAACACAAACAGCCAGATAGTTTCCACATACCAATAACATTATTATGTCTCCAGTCAATGGAAATGGCTGACTGTTTCATAGCCCAATCAGTGGAAAGGAAGTAGAGCCACACGGTACTATCCAGGCCCACCAGCATTAACACCAGTGGATTCCTCAATTTTGTCAAAATGTTTGGCTACGTTGTATAATTGTTCCTTCATCTTTCCATTATCACTGAGAAGAGCATCTTTGACTAAATGCCATAGCGAAAATATTTTCAAGGGAAATTTTTCTGACACTTGCTTTTTTAAAACTTTGGAAGGTCAGATTTTACCTGTCCCAAATCAGGAATATTAAAAACCCCCGCCTGTGAAAATCAGGGAGTAAATTCTAAAACTGTCTTAATAAACTCTTGTTTTGTCTCAGTTCTACTGGCGGTGCCCTGCTTCTCTAGAAGAACTATCAACTGACCGGCCAATATCTGAACAGAATTACTGGCAACCATCTTCAATCCACCCTCACCATCAATCTCTAACTCGCTTCCTTGCTGGCCAGCCTTCTGAGGGCAATCTCTCAGCATCTCCCTAGCTCCTGATCTTGCTGTGGGGCCTCCACCTGTAGCACCTGCACTACTGGATGGTACATGAGCCACAAAAGGGCCTGGAGATTTAAATACAAACACTCACAGACAGAGACATAGTGACATAGGTCACCCTTGAAACAAGAATACCCACTTTATTACGTTCAGGGGCAGCTTATATAGTGCTCTGAACACACCCCAGCTCTCAAGATATTTCAGCTGCAGACCCATCAGAAACCACTCCCCAGGCATCAGGGTCTCATGAGTGTGTCATGCTCAGAGCAGCTTCAGGCACAAGAAAACAAGTTGTTTACTTTGTTCACTGCATAGGCAAAGCTCTGACGCAGGCAAAGAAAGTCAAGGGGCCAGGGTTCTGCAGCCCCAAACACCTAGATTAATAGAGATGAATAATTTAAGATACAAGAGCTAGCTAGGAATATGCCTGAGTGGCTGGCCAAACAATATTGCAATTAATAGAGTTTTGGGTGATTATTGGGTCTCCACTTACTGAAAAGGACTCCTTTTAGCTAGCCCTACTAATATGTTCAATGTCTTTGAGATTCAAGTGGTAATGATTTGGCTAATAGCCAGATTGGACAGCACCAGGCAGGAAATACAAACAGAGATACAGGGAGAAAAAGGGCAGATTCAAGGAGACACCAGCAGTTGCCAGAGAAGAAAGATGTGAAGTAACAAGCCACGAGCCTTGTGGTAAAATATAGACCAATAGAAATGGGTTAATTTAAGTTGATAGAGCTAGTTAAAAATAAGCCTGAGCTAATAGGTCAAAGAATTTGTAATTAAATTAAAGTCAGTATCTAAGATTTTTACATGCATTCCTGTACTTAACCAAGATTATTTCAATTTATGTAAAATCCTTATTCTATTTGCAACTACTTATCCTATGTGTTATTCATCATCTTTTAAAATAAATAAATAATTATTGCATCTGTTTTCCTGGTAATGTTTTAGAGGATTATGTGTCTATAAAATGAATATTAAAATCATTATTTTCAATGGCTGGGTATTGTTTTATTGTATGAGATACATTACTGGATTCACAGAAACCTGAATTGACATATACGTCAAAATTTTTGTGTGATATAATATATTGCAAAATGAATATACTGCTAAACTAACAATCTGAGAAGCCCTTAATAAGATATTACTGTCATTGAATTTTGTTAATGAAATTGTAGTTTGTTGTGAGAACTATAAGTATGTTTATTGATAAAAAGTTTGAATAATTCATTCAACAGCTATTTCCTTGTGAGTTGTATCTTTTAACTCTTTCCATTAAACATTGGAAATTTAGTAAATAGAATGCAATTCCTGGTTTGCAATTTTGTGAGTCATTATTGTTATTGTTAATTATTATTATTAGTTTATTATGAGATTATAACAAAATCATTATTTTCCCTCTCTACCACTCCTATAAGTCTAACCACACTGTCTATTTGCTTTCATTCAAATTCTTGAGCTCTTTTTTCATTAAATCTTACTATATGCATATATACACACATATACACACATATATGTATGCATATATGTATATATATATATATATGCAATAAAATCTGCCTGTATGTTACACATATGTTTGTTTTCAGGACTGGTAATTTAATATTAGATGAGCGATTGACATCCTCTTCTTCAGGAAAGACTATTTGTCCCATTTTCAGTATTTCTTGTTTTTCTATAGTTTCTTGTTTAGGGGTGAGGTATGCTGGTCTTTCTTCTGTCCATGCTAGATGCCTATTGTCACCTTTGCTTGATTCATCTTTAGGCAGCTCTCCTGGTAAGACACTGTGAGTGTTGCTTTTGTATTTGTTTTCATTTATAAAAGATATGTTAAAATAGTATAATGATCCATATATTATAAATGAACATTTTATTACTACTATTTACAGGCTTTTATTAAAACATTTATTACTTATTTTTGCACATTTGCTATGTATTAAATCGATTTGTTAGCTATCCCCTTTGTAGGAAGTTTGTTGATGATTTTATTTTAATTATTATGCATTTCAAATCTTATTACTACTAACTTCACATTGTGATAAGGAATTGTAGAAAAGTACAATAAAATAGTCCCACACTAGCTCAGGATAGAGTAGAATGAATTGTTTTTATTTAAGAGTAGACTAATAGATTAACAGTCCTCTGCATGAGCATGGAATAGGAACTGAACTCAGCAGGTTAGAGAGAGCTTCCCAAGCTTTATATCCGCATTTATAGTAGTAGAGACCACACTAAAATTGGCTAGTAGATTAAAGACTATTGACTGAAGGAGTTCCCATAGCACCTCCGCCTTTTGTATAAATAAGGGAGTTCCAAAACCAATTCAAAACTGTACATAATAAGAATAGCTATCAAGTACAAAAATTAGATTTACAACCAGCGTAAACAATATCAAACAAGAAACATTTGCTAAAGTTTTCAATAATTATCCTATCCTAAGGAGTCTAAGTAAGTCTTTATTAGAAATAGCTTTGTGAAGTCATGAGATGAAATTAACTTCCTCTTGTCTTCAACCCCATTAAAGACCTGTGAAGGAAAATAATATTACTTGAATAAATATGAAGTGCAATCAAGCAACTTCCAAAACATGCAATAAATGACAGAAACTACTGGCTACCTGGACAATCACCCAAAGTCTCACTTGCAATATTAGAGAAGCCAAATTTGCCTATGGCCTAGAATAACAAACAGACATTTTCAGAGGCAGGAAAAGTTTTAAAACTGTCTTACCCTGTCTATGGAAGGTTTGGCAGCCTTTTTATCTTGTTTCCTGCTTATCTGATATAGATACCATGCATTTTCTCAGCAATCGATTGAGGCATGGGCAGTTCTTTGTCCAAAGACCAGTTTTGCCAAGAAGAAAACAAGCTCCAGGTGTAGTGTCTTCAGTGCCCAACATTTTCTCAGGAATAGATCAGTGCTACCAGGAGCAACTGTGTCTCACATCATCAAAACCATACATTATTTAATGCTATTCTACAGTTCTTTGAAGTGGTTGAAGATTGCCTATCTATGCAGAATGCAATCTCTATGTATCTAAAGAATCTGATTAGTCTGATGATAAGTATGACAACCATGGGTGACTATTGACCTGCAATTATTAATACCTATATAGCTTAACGACTAAGGCTTTGTATTAAAAAATTAAACAATCTTTAAACAAATGTTCAACAAATAAAGACAATGACCTCAAAATGTAAACAATGTATACATTACATTTTGAGGTCATTGTCTTTATTTGATCAGAGGTAGAAATATATGGTGCAATATGATAAATCCATCCTAAAATAATATCAATATAAAAATGTCTTAAAAGAGGTAGAAATATGCATGAATAGCATATGATAAAATAATGCATAGGTGTACAAATATCATAAACAGAAAAAGGAGCATATTTAATAAAACAAATATAATTTAAATTAGTATCAATATACAAGAATCTGTACCAACGTAAATTGTCTTTGAATAATTGCTCATAATTATTCACTCTATTACTCACTACTATTATTAGTGGAGTAAGTTCACACTAATATACCTATTATCCCATCCAATTTTCCTTTTTTTTTCAAAGAGATCCATGAACCAACATAATTTCAACCCCAACACCAAAGGCTACACTACTTATAATCAACCCCTAATTGATGTCCCTAACCCTGAGGACAAACTTTGTTGGGAGAGGAGACGTCATCTTCTAAAATAACTTCCAGCTCTCATGCGGGCGATGTTCTTTATGGGGTCCTGTAAAACTCAAATGATGGTTAAGTTTCATGATTCCTGTCTAGTATAGTTGTGAAAAAGTCTCTGAATAGTTGAAAGGGTTTTTCTGAAGTTATAATATGAAGTTCTGGCCAGACTATGTAAGAAGGTGCACCATTTCAGGTCACCACGTTAGAAGCATTTTGAGCAACTGATACCCAAAGCCAGTCTTAAAGTAGCACTATCATCATAATGACATCATATCACGCAGGTGGATTTATTGTTGTGGGACCTCAACTTCTTCCTGCAAACTTCAAAGATTACTGGAGAAATAATAATGTTTATTTTGGAAAACTTAAACATTATTCATATAGACATATATTCAATGAAATGTATGGTAGAGACAAAATATTTATGGGGAAAAGTAAATTCTCTCTCTCCTAAATTTGCTCTTCTTTCTGTCCTATACCATATGACTACTGATATGCAGCAGAAACTCTGATTTTTTCTTTTAGAAACACGATTGAATTTAGAGAAGAATAGCCATTGTCCAACTCCAAAGCCAACTTTATTTTTCAAGTTGAGATATATACATGTTCAGGCAATGAAATTTTACCCTGCATTATAAGTCATTATAAGTAAGATTTTACTTTACTTGGTGATCCTTTCTGGAAAGTTACCTTTTCTCCTTTAGGCATCTAGATGTCCAAGGTCTCTTGATATTTTGAAGATAAATATTTTCCCATAAAGACAAGAACAGAACCTTACCACAATCCTTATTAGGTTTCCTTACCACCTGTATGATTGTTACATCTGTGGATGAGCTATCATTTCTCTTTCTCAAGAGGTTTCTGTTTTTCAAAGCAAATCATTATTAATTTTGATGGTATCCATAACTTTTCTTCTGTATAAATAAGAGTAAAATGTCTTTCCTAACATAGCATATCTTCTGGTTTCCATTTTGAGGTCAACACAACCTTGAAATACACTGACTGATTTAATTTATAAATTTTATTTTTTATTTATTCAATATCTTTCTGTTGCTGTTGTTCCTTTCACATTATAATTAAGAAAATTTAATGTTAATAAAGCATTATATAATCTATTTCTGGGAGTATTTGCTCTATTTATAACCAAACACTGCTATTGCTACCTGCAGGGAGTAAGGCAAAGGGAACTCAAAGAAGTAAATCTGGCAGATGGATGTGTTCCACTTTAGAGAATCTGGAAAATTAAGTATGTACACCACACCACTGACACTGATCTGGTTTTCAATTGTAAACTGCTTTAGGCTCAGAAAAGGCTGATTCAGTAATATTCTTGTAAAGAATATAATAAAATAAATAATTTTATTTTAATAATAATAAATAATTACAGACTCATTAGAAGTTATGACCATCATGCATATACCTGCAAAAATAAAAGCAGATAATTGTCCAACATATGTCACTAAGAAAATGAAACTGCTTTTTTATCATAAAATAAAGCATATACAGGTATACTAAACAATCCTACATGCCAGACAGTTATAGAAATATCAAATTGAACTATAAAGGATATGTTAAACAAATAGAAATGCATGGAAAATACTCCCAGAAATAGATTATATATCCTTTGGATATATGATCAAGAGTGGTATAGATGGTTTTCGAGGTAGAGCAATTTCCAGCTTCCTGAGGAGTTGGCTCATTCATTTACATAACTGTTATATAAATTTGTGTACCCCTGAACAAAAGATGCATGTTCCTCTTATTCCACATCCTCTCTAGCATGCACTATCATTTGTTTTATTGATTTTGACCATTCTGACTGTAGTAAGATGAAATCTCAAAAGTACTTTTTTATTGCATTTCACTCATAACTAAGGCTTTTAAATATTTCTTTATGAGTTTATCAATTATTCATGTTATCATTTGAGACTTGCTTAGATATATATTCCATTTTTCAAATTGAGTTGTTTTCTTGATGTCCAAGATTTTGAGATCTTATATATTTTATATATGATCCTGTTTTAGATGCATGGTTGGTAAAAGGTATTCCCAAATTTTCACAGTTTCATGAAACCTCATTTAGTGATTTTTGATCTTGGTGCCTGTACTGTCTGTCAGTGTTCTGTTCAGAAATTCTGTGCCTGTGTAAATGAGTTTCAGATTATCCTCTACTTTCTCTCTTATCAGATTCAGTAAAATTGACCTTATATTGAAATCTGTTTAGAGTTGAGTTTTGCACATGATCATATATATGTACCTATTTTTATTCTCCTAAATGCAACCTTCTAGTAGTTAATACTAACATTTTTTTTAAATTTTATGTGATATGCCTTTTACAATTCTGTTACTGTCTCTTCTTTCTAATGTGAATAATGTGGCCATTTCCTTATAGAGTTTAATTTTCTTAGAATTCTACAGCACTTCTAAACTTTAGATCCCTCAATGGAAGATCATACAATATGGTTCAAGATAACTATTCCTTTTATTGAAATGAAAGATTTTATTCTTAGTTTTCACAATTATTTTGAGTCTATTTCTTGTTTATTGGCTTATTTATCTACTTTTCTTCTATCTTAAATTATTTCCTGGATTAATTAAGACAGATCAAATTGTTTTTACAAATTGCCAAAAAATTTATGACTCTAAATTTCTTCTTTTATTCACTTGTTACAATTAATTATCTCCATTATTCCAACTATTTCTAAGCTTGCTATCTTTCCCCAGACTTTGCTGAATAGATATTAGGTCTATGTGGAAAGATTCTGAAAAACAGTTTTTGTCTCACTTTTTTCTTTACTTATTTTTGACCTTTGCTCCTCTGTTATTTTTTTTCATGAAAACATCATAAAGGACCTTTTGTAAACATATGCGTTAGTCACTTTCTTATTGCTGTGAAGAGATATAATGACCAAAGCAATTCTATAAAAGTTTTGAAAAACGAAAAATATTAATTGAATTCAAAGCCCACATACTCCTTTTCACAAGACCAAACTTCATAATCTTTCTAATCCTTTCAAAAAGTGTCACTCTGTTGTGAGTAAGCATTCAAACATAAGTTCCACTTCAACACTATTGTTATTTCAGCCACTATATTCCACTCTCTGCCCCCGTAGACTTGTAGCCATATTATAATACATAATTGTATTCAGTCCAATGTTGAAAGTTGCAGTCATCTGTCACAGTCTCAACACTGTTTAAAAATCAAATTTTCTCTTTGAGACTCATGCTAATCTTTTAAGAGTAACCTCCTATGACATCAAGAAGCAGTCTACATGCTTTTACCATTATAGTGGCAAGGATATATGTTATCATTCTAAAAGGGAAAAAAGGAGAGCATAGTGAGGAAATACGGAACCAAAACAAGACCAAGAACCAGCAGGAAAAACTCCATGTGTTGCATATCCATGTCTAATATCATCAGATCTACAACTCCTACCAGCTTTGTTGATTGCAACACTCTTCTATCTCTTCGGCTGACCCCACTTGATCTGCAGCATTCCTTGACAAGTATCTCATGACTTTGACATCCCTAACATCTTGAGGTCTCCAACATAATACAGGATTAACCTTGAGAGCTTCAAAAAATGGGCTGTCTAGGTTTGCATGTCTGTTTCAAGCCTGGCCTCAGGGGCTCCTCTTGTCAGTAGAGGAAGATTCCAGAACTCCTATCTTGTATCCTTGAGTTTTAATATGACACTAGTGGCCAAAGCTGCCAAATTCTGCTGCTTGATAGAACTGGACTTGGTCCCATCCTTCAGTAACATTTGCATAAGCATTTTGTTGTTTATCATTTTCTTTAAGGCTTAATTTCTTTTATTCATTTCTATAAATTGGAAAATAAGCTAGTTGGTGTCTTTTCCTGAGTTTACTACTCACTTCATTCAAATTAGTAAAATGTTTCTCTCTAAGTTTTTTTTTTTCTCTTTGAGTACAAGACTTGGCTCTAACATTGCCTTTCCTGGTGATTTTCTTCTCACACACTATGCATTAATTTTTTTCTGTGTTTGGCTTGATTTTTTCATTTTTAAATTAAAGATTTCCACAAGAGTGATTACTAATAGCTTTATTGCAGTGTCAATACTTGTAATACTCAGGTTTCTTCAAATCTGTCAATACATTTATTATAAAGCTCTTTAATTTACCCTTAGAATTTTAGGAGGGGTCACAAAATAGCTACATTCTTTGTGAAAATATAACAAGAATAATATCTAGGCCGCTAACTAATATTCTTTCTCTCTAAAATTGCCTGAGTTGTACCCCACTGTACAAATTTACCTCAACACTCATATTTATAGTAGGATGACCATTAAGTACCTAGTTAAAATCTTCAACTGCTTTTCTAGTCCAAAGACCCAAAGTCTTATGTGGTCCTCCAAGAAGCGTCATGATCAGGCATATGACAGCAATACCATCTTCCAACTTAGTTACTGTTTTATTGCTGTGAAGAGACAGTATGACCAAATGTAATGTTTATAAAAGACAGTGTTTAATTGGGATTTCTTACCATTTCAGTGATCTAGTACATTTTTATCTTTGTGGAGAACATGATGGCATGCATGACTCTGGAGCAATAGATGTTGAAGAAGTTGAGAACAACATCCTAATCTGCATTGGCAGAAGAGAGTGGAGAAAGAGAGAGAGAAAGGAAAGAGAAAGATGGGTAATGACAACCTCAAAACTAAACCCTAATATTACACTTACTCCAGGCAGTGTAATCTTTCTAATTCATTTAAATACACCATCCCTATTTAAATGGCCACATCAAGAAACCTGAACTCTGTAACTTTTGGACATTCATATTTCTTTATGTATTATATTCACACTACTTATCAGTGGGATTTGTTTATTTCCTGCTCCACCATTTAGGTGGAGACTGTTTGTTCATTCCTGGTCACCCAGACCTGAAATAATTGCACATAAACTATATCAATTACAATACTGTTTGGCTAATAGCTTAGGATTCTTAATAACTGACTGTTATATCTTAAATTAACCCATTCCTATTATTTATATTTATCACAAGGCTTATGGTTTACCAGTAAGGTTTCAGGGCATATGTCTCTTTCAGCAACTATATGTTTTCTCTCTGACTCTGCCTTTTTTCTCCTCTATCTCTGCTTGAAATTCCTGCCTTGGTCTATTCTGTACTGCCATAGGCCCAAAGCAGATTCTTTATTAACCAATGATAATAAAACATATTCACAGCATACAGAAAAGTATCCTACATCCCCACCAGAATTATGATAAATGACAGTGTTATACATACATTTTTAAAACCACTGCTTTCCCAAAGTAAAACAATAATATGTAAGTGATATACAATCAATATTTTACAGAGATCTATAACTATCAATCAAATATATAAGTAATTATATGAACTGATATTTCACATTCACTAGCAGTTTATTTTATTCAAAGTCATGTAACCTGATTGGGTACATAGCTGAGAGAATCCAAATATATTTCCAACACTTGGAATGTCCATTTGTAACAGAATATTATGAAATTCTGGGATCATGAAGCTAATGGGATGAGTTATAGCACCACTATCATGTAACTTCCTGTTCTAAAGGAATGAAGACAAGTACCAGATAACATGCTTGAACTATGCAAACCAATATTACATTAACACATTCTTGAGGACCTGATTTTACTAATTTAATTCAGAAGATTCACAGTTATTTTATTTTATTTACTCATTATTTTTTAATGTTTTTTCTTTGTCCCTAATGCACTACAACTTATTTTATTTATAAGGTCAAAACTTCACAATGAAATAATATAACATAAAAAAGGATAAGAATGCTCTCACTAAGTACTATGGCTTTCAATTTTCTTTAAACATAAAATAAAAACATAATTTTCTACAGTTTTGGTTCTCAGCTCTTTTTCCTATTAGTTCTCATTATTAGAACAAATATTTCAATGTAGATTGAAAGTAAAGCATTACCTGAGAAGCAATTTATTTTAAAATATAGTGGAGTTATTTGGTCAAATCCAAATAGATATAAAATTATCTATTATCTCCTTTTTAAGGCTAGATAGTTTTTTTAAATGCGGATTGCAATTTTTGAGATGCATCTTTTCTTCATAATGAAATTAAATCTATTAGTGCTTATTATCTGAAATATGGTGCTTTTTGTGGATAATGCTAATTCCAAAACCACTTCACTAATACGTTATACATACCCTAGCACCATGCTTGTAGGATGACAGACTGTTAGATCTTTTAACTACCTAATCAGAAACTTCCCATATATATCAGTTAAAATGTGGCTGCTATGAAGTATATATAAATTTGCATGTTACTATGTCATTTGAAATTCAAATTTTGTTGCTAGACATATAATTTAAGAAAAACTTCTTCATAAAACTGTGTATTGCTACATTTTACTTTTCCTAGGATTTGATGATTATGTCATTTATTACATTCAGGTAAAGTTAACTAGGCAGATTTTTTTTTGCTATATGTTCATGGAAACTTTTTAATTCTATGTACTAGAAAGAAGTTAAATCAGAATTATGACTCATTACAGTTCTACTGAATACATTAAATGAGGTTGCGAATGATCATTACTCCATAGTTCTTATGGTTTGATTGCTTAAAAGAGAAAATCAGACAAGATATACTACATGGGATTTGCATTACTTTTCAATTCTCAAGATCATTATTCTTCATTCTAGTTTTATATCTTTCAAGCTTTAACTCTATGTGGGCACATAGCTGTCAGTATATATATGAAAATTTGCATGCATCTTTAGCTTCATTAGAATATCTAACTTATGAACAGTACCATTTCTTTTAGTATGAGCATATACAAAGGATAAGTACAAAATTAGGCTGGGGATATTAAAAGTATAGTATTGTAACATTATTCTGACTTTTGTATAAGTGTAAAGCTTCCTATAATAGATCTAGGTCACTGTACCAATTCTTTATTCAAGTTCTACTTCCATTTGTGTTTTATTGATTAATTTACTTACTGTTTTTATTGATGTGTTTCTTGATCACATTCACATTCTAATTCACATAAATAAGACCATCTGTACATCTCAATTTCTTATAATATGTGTTGGAGACACAATTATTTTATGGTGAATTACAGTTGACAGAGCAACACACAGATCCACCCTATTGTAGAGCTTCAGGAACACTTTTACTTTGAATTATTGCTGTCAATAAAACCTTGTGGTGCAATAATTCTTCTTTCCTTCCAAGCAGTATTCATTACCAAAATACCTTGGCAGTGTAACTTCTTCCCGTATGGGCAACAGAATGACCTTCCATGAGGCTTTAGAGTGATAACATAGAAATGTCACGGTGAGGATTTTTGCCCGTTACTACCTATACTCATCCAGCATGATTAGAGTTTGAAAGGGAAGATTTGTAACTTTCTCAACAAGATAGACTATTTATAGTGGAGCACTTCAAAAACATACACAAAACAGTGTATTAAACATAATCTGAATAATCAGTGGGCATTATAAGTTTGTTTGGGGAACTGGGATCAGAACCAACTAGGGTGGAATTTTAATAAGTGCCTTGCTATTGCTTTTGATGTTTACTTTAAGCAAGGAACTAGATCAACAGTCTCCAGGATCAAAGTCTTTTTACTAACTGGGCAGATAATGTGTAATGCGAGAAATTTTCCATCTGCCCAAAGTCCTGCACTAGAGAGTTTACCTAGGAAGGATGAGAGGATTTTTTTTCAAGCTCTTTGCCTTCTTCATTCTCATGAGAGACTTCTTTATTTAGTGGCCCTCACACAGACAAAGAATGGTTTTTGAATTAACAAAGCTACATATATTCCATGAGCTTCAGGCATTTTTCACTACTTACAAAATCATATTTGTAAATCTTCACATTCTGAATCTACTGTGTATTTCCAATATAATAAAATGTTTATAAACTTGTATTTCCACTGTGCTAATAATGTTTAGAAAGGGGCAATTCCCTAAAACCACATGGAAAATGATTAGTAGTGCTCACATAAATCTTAATAGATTCTGGCTATAAAATGCAACAATAAGCTAGGAAATTGGTATTGCAATTGTTAGATATTATCATGCATATTAACCACATTTAATCTTTTCATAAAAACTCTGGAAATATATGCCTAATTGAAGGTGAATCAGAATAGAGATTAACATTTAAATGGCGACAGATACCATTTTTATTACATACAGTTTAACAATATCATAAATATAAATTACATGCAATTTAACTATTTGCATATTAAAAGGGAGACAAAGATCTCCCAAGATTGGGTGGTGTTCCTGGTGTCAAAGGAGAAGCAGGTCTCCCTGGGACTCTTGGTCCTACATGTACAGCTGCATGCAAGGGAAAGCCTGGCAGCGATGGCATCCCGGGTCAGCAGGAGAGAAGGGCAAGCCAGGTCTTCCCCAAAGAGGCTTCCCAGGATTCCAAGGGAACAACGGAAAAGAAAGGTTCCAAGAGTGAAATGGTTCCTCTATCCCAACCATCAGAACCCCCCAAGCTCTCCCCATCCTCCCCTTCTCATTTCTCTCTCCCCCTCTCCC
>LOEQ01004952.1:84489-100856 GCA_001685075.1 Bramus lutescens | reverse complement strand
GTGTTATTTTCACTTCCATACTTTAGGATGGAGATGGTCTTGATTACTTTTCTCCTTTCCACCTGTTTACTGTTATTATAGATGGGATAATAGTTTGCATACGTTTTCTTAGGAATTATTCACTTTAGAGCATCTGTTTGACTCTTTTGATTTATCTAATTCCTACTTGTAGTTTCTTAGTTGAATAATAATGGTTCTCAGGAATATCAAGGACAAAAACTACCTTAAATCTTTAGGCTCCACTGAGCAGTGGTGGCACATGCCTTTAATCCCAGCACTTGGAAGGCAGAGACCAGCCTGGTCTACAAGAGCTAGTTCCATGACAAGCTCCAAAGCTACACAGAGAAACCCTGTCTCAATAAACAAACAAACAAAACCCAAAAACTTTAGGCTCTTTTTCCTATAGTTATTCCTTGACTGTTAAAGTAAATTTCCATTGATCTATTTATCTTTCTTTTAAGTGCTCTCCCAGGCTAGTCACTACCTCTGTTTACATACTCAACTACTCACTCCCATTCACTTTAAATTTCTTTTTATTAAGAGTCCTGTTGACTCTGCCATGCTTTAACACTGTTTCTAAGCAACTGGTCTTTCTCATTGCTTTAGATTATTGATTACTGTGCAGATGATGAATTAACTGGAACTCTTTATGTAATTTTTGATGTTTCTCAGTTTAATCTTGAATTTGTCATTTTAATGTATTTTACTCTATAGGGACTATTATATTCAACACTTGACATTTTTATTAGTAACTAAAAGTCTCTAAAATATTGCATAGAATTTGAGAACTGGACGGTATTTATTTAACTGGTGTAGAATACAAATATGAGAAAACTGTGGTTTGGGAACTTTAAATCAGATAAAAAAAAGATTTAAAATGTGAGCTACTAAATGAGCTAGGGGAATTTTCATGCTTTATAATTGCTAGTTTGAATAATTCTGGATCATGTAAAAGTTATCAAGCTGTTTCCTCAGAATTCAGTCACTCATGGTGAGAGAATAAAAGCTCATGAGACAGGTAAGGAAACTCACAAAGTTCAGAAAAGGCATGATCAGAAAGAAGTCCAGAAAACTCAAAAGTCAGTAACTTTTTATCTATCTATCATCTATCTATCTATCTATCTATCTATCTATCTATCTATCTATCTATCTATCTATCTATCTTATATCTATCTATCATCTATTTATCTATCCATCAACTATCAACTATCTAATTGATGTATTTATCATTTCTTATGGTACATCCCACCCATTTTCTCCACTCTCCATTTCTCCCCACACTCTTCCCCCCCCCACACTTCCCTTCTTTCCTCTTTCTTTCATCTACTCCTTTTTCTGTTTCCCTTCAGAAAAAAAAACTGGCTTAGCAGGGATGTTAACCAAACATGGCATAGTAAGTTACAGTAAAAGGCACAAACCGTTATATCAAGATGGGATGAGTCCACCTAATAGAAACAAGAGTCCCAAGCACAAACAAACGAGGCATGGGTAGCTTCACTCCCCTGTCCTAAACTACACAACTATACAAAAATGCACAGGACCAGTTTAGACCTATTCAGGGTCTGCATTTGTTACTTCAATCTCTGAAATCCCCAATGAACACCACTTAGTTGATTCTGTTGGTCATGTACTCATGGATTCCTTTACATATCTGGCTCCTATAATCCTTCTTCCCCATCTTCTGTGTGGTTTCCCCAAGCTCTGCTTAAAAATTATCCATAAACCCTGCATCTGCTCTCACCAGTTACTAATTGAAGCCTCTCTAGTATTGAATAAGCTTCAATCTATGAGTATAGCAGAATACCATTAGGAAGTATTTCATTGAATATTTTTTTTCTCAGTCATGTTTGGTTCTATCCTAGGATTCTGGGCTATCCACCTTCTAGTTCCAGGATGCCGAGGTGGTCTCAGTTGTGGGTTCCTCTTGTGGCAGAGGCTGCAAGTTGGATCAGACATTTATTTGACCCTCCAGAAGTTCTGTACCACCATTACCGTAGGGTAAAAAGGCCTGCCAAAGAAATGTACCCTGAGTGTGAAACCAGAACTAGTAAAAGAATCCTCTGTCCTATCCCTGAAACCAGAGCCAAATTTTCTCCTGACCAACTGAACACAAAACCAACCAAACCCTGAACAGAAAATCTTGCACCCTGACAGGGAACCCCGAGTCAGTGAAAGAAACACTCTGGGAATGGAACCCAGAGCCAGTGAAAAAAATAGAGTGTGACCTTGTAACCAGAGCAAGCACGGCCCCTGCCAACTAACCCAAACAATCCCCGAGAAGGAAAACTAACCAATATCTGAGAAGAAAATATTCTCCCTAGGAAAACAGTGCCCTTAAGAAGCCGTCTATATAACCCTGTCTGCCTATTCAGTTGAGGGCTGTCCTGTCCCACCACAGTAAATGCAGCCTCTTTCCTGGACTCCTCCTTTCTAAATGATTCTCTCTCTTAAAAGAGTTTTGGGTGAAGGTCTTCCACTTGGGTAGAATAAAACCTTTGATGAGAGATTCCCTTGAGGGTTCTGAGCAGAAAATATAGAAGAAATAGTTACATCTGCAAGGAAACTCCCTTGGGAAGCAGAAAAAGTAACATTTTTGCTAGAGCTTGAGGATATTGCTTCATTTCTGAGGGGATTTCTCCTTTAGTAGAGTGAAGCAGAAGAAGTAACATCTTGGGCTGGAGCTGAGCAGAGCAGAAGAAGAGATGGATTGTTTGGTTAGGCAGTCCCTTAGGTCACCTGTAACAGCTAGGTCTCTCTCTCTCTCTCTCTCTCTCTCTCTCTCTCTCTGGAACAAAATTGTCACATCCTGCAGGGAGACCATCCCCCACAGCACCCCAACTTCAGGTATTGCTTGACCTCCCTAGGAATCAGGATACCTTTCCCTCCAGAGCTGTAACTTTTACAATTATCCCAGAACATCTTCTAGGCAGGTAAAATTTTAGATCAAACGTTTTGTCCCTGTCCCAACACTGGAAGCCTTGCCTGATTACAGAAGATGGCCAGTTCAGGTTCGATATCCATCTTTGTTAGAAGACTTTGCTAGGATCACCTTCATACATTTCAGAAGTTTCCAGTGTACTCGGTTTTCACATAATCCTGAAAACGCATGCCAATTATTACCATCTTTCCCTGTATTCTGTCTCTCCATATATTCCCCCTTTTCTCCGGGTTCTTCCTGCTCCCATCTCCATCTGTCTTTGGTCCATTGGCAAAATATACTCTATTTCCCCTTCCCAGAAATGTTCATATATCTCCCTCCCCCTCCTTGAGCCCTCTTTGTTACTTAGTCTCTCTGGACCTGTAGATTATAGCATGATTATCCCTTACTTAACAGCAAATGACCACTTATACCTGAGTACATACCAGGTTTGTCTCTCAGGGTCTGGAGTCACCTCAGGATGATGTCTTTTTGTAGATCTATCCACTTTCTTTCAAATTTCACGATGTCATTTTTAACAGCCGAGTAATACTCCATTGTGTAAACATACGAAAATTACCTCTCAAGTTTAAATGAGTAGAAATAAATCATAGGTATAGAGGAGACTCTGCTAAGTCTCTTGTAAGTTTATCCAAGAGCTCCATGAATGCAGCCTTCATCACACTAGCTGGACTGGGCTTTTCAATGATGTGGCTACCTTTGATTTGTCCATGGTTATGTAAGTAGCTCCAATAAGTTCCTTGGTTCACCAAGCTAGACTAAGGTAGGGTGGCATTATTTTGTTTTGTTTTGTGTGGTTCAGGAATTTTTGGCCTTTTGTAGTGTTTTATCTGTGGTGAATGGATATTTACTAACATTTCTCCAAGAAAAGAGAGCAATAAATTATATANATATATGAATAATAAACTATTTAATTATATCAGTCATTAAAACACACATTAAACTCTTTACATATAAACATGTTCAGTTTCTTCATTTTAAGATAATCTTTCAGCAGTCTTATGAAATAACTGGAAACATTTTAATTTCATCAGAATATCAACAAGGTTTCAGTAAATTACAAATTACTTACATATTGGTTGTTTATTAACATTTAAACATGATTATTATAGAGTAATTTATATAAGTTATTTTTATTTCAAATAGAAAAGTAACTAATAAAATCTCTGAAAATACAAATATTAAGTTGAATTTGTTATAGAATACCTTCAACGATTATGCAGAAGGAAACATTTGGGAAGAATCATGTGACACAATGATAGTGTCATGGTAGCATGTGGTTCTTAAGACCTGAAGTTAAATAAAGTTGGAAAGTTCTAGAGTTCAATTCTTGTTCTAGAAAAGAAAAACTGGAGAAGATCAATAAACTTGATGCACCTGACATCTTCTTAGTTTCTAACATGTTTAACTGTGAGATGGGATCAGTGTTCTTAGTAAAATTCTGATGTTAAGTATATTTGTAAATTGATTATGGGAATTACCTAATCAGAAAAGAGCACAAAATTTGGTATCATAAAATTGCTCCTATGTAGATAACATTTGTTTTGGTAGCCTGAACTTTACATCAAACCAAAATTGAATGCACTGATTTTTGCTGTAATTATTTAACTTGTGCTTAGTTTCTGAAGTCATTAATATCTCAAAACATATATATAATTAAAAGAATCTCACCCTAATAGGTGACATTGTTTTATCTTTTAAAATTTTCATGTTTTTGTTTATTGTATATATTTAATGATCTTATAAAGATAATTTCATTCCAATATACTATGTACTTTTATCATATTCATATTACACTATCTCAATTTTCTCTCCTATACGTCCTCTTCTAATTCCTCCTTTTTTCATAGAATCTAGGTTTTACTTTCATTTTATATATGTGTAATCATATATATCGATACAACAATAATTTTACATATTAATCAAAAACATAATAACAAGACCACCACCCCTAGCAAAGTTAAACAACCCTGGTAAAGTTTTTGTCTTACACCTAAACAGAGAGTTCTCAAAAGAAGAAAAACAAAGTAGTTAGAAAATATTCTACATAATCAAAATTTTTGTAAATTAAAATGCAATTTAAAATTATTTGGAGATTTCTTTAACCTCATTTCTAATGGCTAATATAAAAAGATGACTAAAAGCGCTGCTGTGGCTTTGAGGGGGTAAAGGAAAATTGGTTCACGTCTGATGAGTACAAACAGGTGCAGACACTACTAAAATCAGTAGGGAACTTCCTAGCAAAGATAGAAAGCAAACCATCCCAGAGCTATAGCTATACCATTCTTAGGTATATGCCCGATGGATTCTGCATGCTACAAGAGAACCTTCTCATCCATAGTAATTGCTGCTTTATTCATGAGCTCCAGGAAATGAAAACAGCCCTGGTGTCCTTTAACCATTGGATGGCTAGCAAAATGCATTCCATTTCATGCAGTCGAATGTCATTTAATGTTACAAACTGAAATTGTGAAATGTGCAGGTAAGCATAGAGAGCTGGAAACAATCATTTTATTTGAGGTAAAACAGGTTCACAAAGATGAGACATAAGTTTATGCCTCCTATGTTAATGTTAACCTCGAAACTTTTTATATGTCTGTTTAAATTTGAATGTTGATAGATGTCATAAGACTAGTGTGGGTCCATGGTGAGGGCTCATGGTTCATGGGAGAGAAAGTACAAAATAGGTGGTTTAAAGGTGAATAAGGGATAATGTAGCAAGAATGATTATATTGGGTATAGAAGCACAGTATAGAAGTGTAAATATAAGGTGAATAATTAGGAATAGGGTCTTTAAAAAATTCTATGGAAACCTACTACTGTAGAATACTAAATATGTATACATATACACATAAATGAATTTAAATGGAATTACTCTATAATAGAAGAAAATCTCACTGACATCATAAGATTTATAAACATAATGCCCTAGACAGATATTTTATAAATCTTTTCAAATTATTATCCAGTGGAGTTATATAGAGCCCCCAAACGGCAGTGCTGGTTGTACTCCAGAACTTGATGGTAAGACTCCATTTCTCAAGACACAAGAGACTTAGTCATCCAACATAAAGAAAACAAACTGATGCTGGCCTGAAAGCTTCTTTCCTACTGACTGGGTTTCATAGTGTTAAAAGATGCTATGGATGTTCATGGAGAAAAGGACAATAATAATCTATTTTAATCATCTGTGAATGCTGCAGACTGCCAAAATGATGAATTTGGTAGCATATGCCTACTGTCAAAATAATGGCAAGACTGGTATAGGAGTGATCATCACTTTCTGATTGAAATTAAGGTCTCTTCTACAATTAATACTCATGAGTGATACCATTATCAAGGTAGCTAGATAAGTCATAGGGCCTAGGTGAAACATATGGTTAGTATTCTGCAAGACTGACATTGTTTTAAACTGATTCTGAAGACATCGCTAACTCCATAGATGAATGAATTTTTCAACACTCATCAGAGAAGTTTGTTTTTGCAGTCAATAATATTTGACGTGGAGATATTGCACGGGCCAACATGCAAAGTGTAAGAGATTGTAGAGCTCCCTGACTTAAAAGGATATATTTAAAATATCCCTTTTACTCAAGGATCAGGGAATATCATAGAAGAAGGGTGAAATATTGTACAGACAAAGGCAGTGCAAGACTACATACAAACATTTTCCAGTATTCACTGATGAAATCCTTGACTACATATACAAGACTCCCACTAGATTAGTCCGACAAAATTCTCTAAATGAGAGTAGGAGAAGGATAGAGAATAACCATAGAAAGCTCTTCCTTTCTACCCAAGAAGATAGCCATGGAGAGAGAAAGCAGAGTCAGGCAGATGTCATGAAGCTTCGGCCCAAGATGGACGTAAGTTAGAATCTATCCGGTAAACCTCCACTTCGTGGTGCTACACAGATTATTAAAAATGGGTTATTTAAGATGTGAGAGCTAGCCAAGAAGAGGGTAGAACTAACTAATGGGCCAGGCAGTGTTTAAATGAATATAATTTGTGTGTTGTTATTTCCGGGGTTAAGCTAGCCATGTGGGAGCTAGGTGGGATGAAAAGCAGGCATGCTTGTCCCATCACTACAACTTCCTTAGGCACGAGCCACTTCTATTCTTGAGTACTAATCATTCATTCATTTCTTAACAGGTTGGCTCTGTTTCATGTAACCCTGGTCCAATCCTCTGCCTTAAAACATAAAAGCTTAGGATTGAGCATCCTCTGAATCAATACAGATCTACAGCTCAGCATTTCTGAGCATGTTCTCCTTGATACTCTGGCTCTCTCATGATTTCTCACTGCTACAGCTAATATAAAGCATGACTTTTCTTCCCTTCTCCTAGAGGATACTAGAATTTACAGCTTGCTTATACTGTTGCTTTCTTTCTAAACTCTAATAAAGCTGTGTTGGAGCTTCATTCAGAATCCTTTCAAAAATTCTTTCATTAAGAAAACTGACTATGAAACTAAAACTGAAACCTCAGTTGTCCCTAGTGACAAAATCAGGTAAGATATGAAAGTTATTCATTTATTTAATTCTGAATTTTATTTAATTCTGAATCACATTGAAATGCACAGATACACACTATTGTTATACAATATAAGATAATCATGTGACTGACCATTTATCACAGTTAAAAATTCCCATCACCACAGGGGAAGGAATTTTAAAAGGGTATGGTTCTGCCTGCCAACAATAGAAACATCAGTGCCACACATGCATTAGAGAAATAATGCAAAATGGTGTAGCACTGAGTAAGCAATGGCAAAGAGAGATTCAAGAAAACACCATTGATTTTAACATCAAAGGTCCTAAAAAATTAATAGGTGATATCTAGCAAGAAAGTTCATCCGACTATCAAGTACTAGACAACATGATCCTGGATCAAATAAACATGAAAACAGACAAGCAACAACAATAAACAGGGTTACCTAAGAATGCTAGATAAAACTACATAAACACAATTAGGACATCTTATAAGAGAGACAAATTATTTATTTTTTTACTATGAGAAGATATACTGTAAATCAATAAATTCATATGTAGCCTGAATTTTGGGAAATAACTATATCCAGGCAGGTCTGTCAAAATGGCATGGGAAAGAATAGTATAAGACAGTGCTTAGATTATTTAAAAAGAAATCCTATCAGTAAGGAGCCAGCACACCAACCACAGCTAAATTCACCTAGCACTGAAAATGTAAAACAGGAATTTGTATAATATCTAATAAATGTATGTAGCTGTAAAACAATAAAAAAGAAGATAGTCATTTGTTTGGTAAGTGTTATAATAAAGCTGCCTTAAAATTTATTCTACAGCTTAAAACATAATTATATCTGTGGTAGAAATAAATGTCCCAAAGAAATCATTTGTGACTTAGCAGAGAGCTTGCCAATTAGACAATATGGAGACTAAGTCTCAAACCCTACTTCTGTGATTACTCATGGTTAGTCGGGTACATCTTTCCCCTTCTTTCTACCCTGTAAATATAAAAGCAATCTGTGTATAGTGTTTTTAAAATTTCAAATTAATATAAATTTTTAATTAAGTAGGAAATTTTTATTATAAATGAAAATAATTACAATTTTATTTTTAATGGTACAAAGTGTATACAAGGCAATAGTGATAGATAATTGAATATTGCAAGATATTTCTAGGCTGTATGCAGTATTTTTAAATAAAAAAATAATTAAATTCACTAAAAGACATGCTGTGTTTGTTCTTCATGAGAGAAAACTAGTGCTGGCTTCTCAGCATTCGCACAAGCAAACTGATTTTAAAATCTGCTACTGTGATGAGGTTTGCCTACCAAATTCTTGCAAAAAGGAAACTATCCAAATTGAGGGGAGAGATGATTAAAATTTTTAAAAAGTTTGGAAAGATGATAGAATGAGACCGTTTGAAAAAGAAATTGGCAAAATAGTGTACAGACACTTTGCCCTGTGCCAGTGAGTAGTTTGGGTGTTTGGAAGTGATATAAAAACTGTTACTATAACAACACTAATTAATTATGGTGGGATTTCATACACTGTAGCTGAGAAGCAATTCACGATGCTCTTATTATATGCAATGCAAAATGTTCAAAATCTTATGCTGAGGTTTTTCAAGATATAAGGTGATGAGCAAGCCTATGCCTGAGAGGAGTTTGTCCTTAACAGCATTTTTGTTGTATCGATGTTGCATGGTATTCAAAGCTCAAAGTGTACAAGAATCATGGGCATCCTTTGAAGTAAATGAAAACCTGGCTTGTGAAACCCAAGCTACCCCAGTAATGAATTAGACAGTTGATAAAAATCATGGCTGTCAATATGTTGTGCTAATTTGTTCCAGTAATTCTAAAACAATCATCTGTCAGAAAAAGAAAATCTAGGAAAGCAATGAAGAATCTGGAATATATATTTACTATTAATATGCCCAAAACAGTAAATAAAATTAACATGCTCAAATTTCTTCATACTACTTGGATGCTAATAAATGCTGCTATTAAATGTTCTAGTTAGGTGATTGCACCATTACACAAATGCGATAATTCCCACATTTTATACCATTTTTTGTAAAGTGCACTTGTACTGAAATCCAAAGTTTCTGAGAGATTATTATTATGTTACATCCCCAAATATTCCATTAAATATTCAAAGCAACTGTTGCCTTCACTAGCGATTAAAATTCTTCAGCTTATTCATATATGAGAACTGCTTACTTGTCTCTAGGAGAGAGAACGCTCATGTATTTGCGCCAGAAGTTCAAGGAGAAATTTGAATTCTCAGGCTTGATTTAAAGAGCAACAGCAACAAAGTGTCTTACAACGTAGTTATAAAGGTGATCAGTGATTTACCAGACAAGGTAGACATTTTCCGTTTAGTAATGTTGAACCTGACTCTTCTGTTCCCGTATTGGGTTGCCAGCTGTGTCAAGGTCTGCCAGTCACTGATTCCCCTGCAGACACACCAGCAGCTGTGAAGCCACCTGTGTAAGGAGATGAGCTTGTGTGAAGAGAGAATCACACTGACCTCCGGCTTGCTTTGTCTTTCTCTGATATCTGAAGTACTGTCAGATTGGAAAAAGAAAATGACCACCTTCCAATGTTGGATTCCAATGTTTTCAGAGTACCTGCCCACCCCAGTGCTCTCTGCATGGAATGAAGTAGTAATCATAAGTACATAGAAAGGAACTAAGCTCTTCAGTTCTTTCAGATAAATCTAAATTTCTTGAAAGATGGAGGATGAACTCGAGGAAGAGTTTTGCATATAATGAGTAAAAGTCACCCAACGTCTAAAGACAGAGTTCATCAACATTTAATCTGATGGAATCTGTATTTATTCATCCAGGACTTCCAAAAGAGTCTGTTTTAAGAGGGAAAGGAAAGGATGAAAGGGATTTTATTTTGTTGAGGTGACATATGGAATTTTCATAGTACTTTGAGAAATTAGAAAAATAACGCTTCAGTGTGTGCACACCTGTGTGGAAGTATGTGAAATTGTGTAAATATAGTTCATATGTATATGAGTTGAAATAAGCTAGCAGTAACATTAACACGATCAGAAGAAAAATAGCAAGGGAGAGGATATGAAGTAGAAATGTAAAAAGGAAAATTATGGAAATTTCTTTTCAAGAAGAGCTTCAGATAATCTTAACAAAGAAAAATGAGTGGAAAAAATGTCCTATATTACCACCATACCTTAGGAGGATAATTATGTAGTCTTTCTTACTGCCAAATTCCTACTGATTTCAGTTGGGGCTTTTGACAAAATAAGGAGACATATGTTTTTGTAGGGAATCTAATACTCTACTGTTCATTAAAGGTAGAGAAGTTATTAGCAATGAAAAATTTAAAAGTCTGGGGAAGATAGCCATTGATAGGCTTTGAAAATATGTCACAATTAAATTATTAAGGTTATCAATCGTTGTAATCTTATAAGAGGATTACAGTTCAGAATGGCACATTTAGATGTATCAATTGCGTATATATCAGTGACTTTTATCAATTAACCAGAAATCTGGTTCTACCAGAAGAATTTAGCTGTCTTTTCTGTGAAACTGGGAAGGAATTTCTTTAGATTATTGGTCCTTTAATTTGCCTCATTTTCTCTCCTGTCTGAGAAGTTTGTTTATTCCAGGCAGCTGCATATGTTGGCATGATTGATGAGATCTGTTGCAATCACGCAAGCAGCCCGGGGTGACCAGTTTACCCTTCCCTGCCTGAGTTCCAGCTGCCAGTTGCCTGCATTCTGCGACAGCCTCTCCTTCTTCTAACCTTGTCATCAAGCCAAGATTGTACACTGTAGGAGTACAGGTAAGCATCTGCCTCCAGAAACAATGCCAACAGCTCTCCATGATCAGGAGCCAGGGGTGCTTCAAAGCAATGGAGAGTCCTTTCTCTGGACACAGAGACCAAGGGATTTTACACTTGAACCAGACTATTCCTAGGGAACCTCAGAGTAATGTTTCTTCTTTTACTTCTTTTTATTTCATGAGAAGTCATCACTGCCTTTTAAAATATGTCATAATATCTTGCTACATAAATACCTCTCTCAGGCATTCTAATGATATTAGACGTTTTGTTTAAAGATGCTGAATCATTTTTCCTTAGTAAATATATTCTTATATATCAAGAAAATTCAAAAGCTGTCAAACATTTTAATTCCTGAAAACTGTAAATTTAATCAGCCTATAATCATAATTATCCTGAACCATCTGTCTTTCTATTTGTACACTGACAAGGATGGGCCAAACCAAATGAGAAAGAGAATTGCTCCTGAAAAGGCAACACTAAATCAAATTTTACTATTGTGGTTCTTAACTGCATGATGTTAAAATTTTTATTGTTAAATTATCTGTGGTTGTAATTTAATGTTTAGTGAAAACCCACAATAATCCAAGAACTGTAAAGTTTATAAATAAAGAGCATATCTCGCCTTTAATTTGTTCTAAATTTCTTTAGTCACATGTTGGAGATAATAGTTACTTGTTTGATAGTGAGTGCTCATACGACCAAAGGTTCTATGCAGAGGAAACACATTAAAGATGATGTGCAGACTCATCTGCAGGTCAGCCACTGGCTACTCATGCTACTTCATAGTGAAGTATTCTGCCTTCATGATTGTGACATATGTCTTATTTATGTGCAGTGGTGAGGCAAGCTGGCAACCTGTTCATACCTGCATTTTCTTCTAGAGGTACTTAACAGGAGATGCATCAGAATCTAGTTGAATAAAAAAAAATGTACGTTACACTTGAAGAGAAGGCAAGAGGACAGTACTCAGATGAGATTTTCAGAAATTAATTTATCCAAATAGGTAAGCACTGAAGCAAGGCATATGTTATGGTTCTGTGAGTTAATAAAGAAAGATATGTATAATATTTTTAAGTAAAAATGACCAAGAGGGAATGGAACACTTGATGCAGTGAAGCAGGAAGATAGCAGATGGAAGAGAAAGATGTATTGGAGATGGTCTTGAATTTTTTATTGGCTTAAAAGAAAATTGTTCTGTATTCATCTCTTTTTCACACCTTTGAAAATCTCATGAACTGAAATTATACTTGTTTCTGAGATTAAAAATATATTTCTATGAATGTGGAGATAGAGATTAGCATCAAATCAAATGGAAGAATGTCAATACTAGCAGAATAGCCTCAGTCATTCACACCTTGCTCAAATCTGTAACACTTCAAAGGAATGTGGTAGAAGTAGTGCATATCAAATTAATGTACGAAAACCATTTGATACTGATGGTTTACTTTTGTGACAGCTAAAGTGTGTTAAGTCCTGCTTTCTGTTAAATGCTTGGAAGAACTTGTAAATTATATTTTTAGAATTTAAACAAAACTATTACACATAGAAAATAATCTAATAATAAAACAGTAAGATAATCAGTATGTATAGTCTTGACTTAAATTTTCATAATAGAATAAAGAAATATAAAGAAATAGTAAAATTGCAATTTATATAATATAAAAATAATTTAAATATTTCTACACAGAATTCTTTTATTTTTTATATTTTTTCATGTATAATGACAAAACATTCAAATAATTTTTAATATTTTATGGCAGATCTATGATATTATTTCCCCTATTTTTACGTGTGTGTGTGTGTGTTGTGTGTGTGTGCACATAAGAACTTTCTGTGATTCCTGGAATCAGTTGTCTTGTTTCCTTGGTTCTCATAGTGTTTTTCACAATAGTTAGAAGCAGAATTACACATTGCATTAAACAGTACATTTTAATATTATTAAATTAAAGTCTCATATATTTAAGAATTTGAAATATATATGATATCAAAGAAGTCTCTGGATACAACTTGCATCATTTGATATCTTTGTATGTATAATAAATTTTATAAAACATATTTAACAAATAAAACCATAGTTTGAAAATAGCTATTACTAGAAAAACCTCTACACTGGAAAGTCTTCAGAGAAAAAGTGACAATTTCTGAATTACTCAGTGTTCAAGGTCCATCATTTAATTTATTTTCATTATACACAAAGCAAATATTGTCATATTTATGCTATGATTTAGTATCTTTGTAGTCAGAATAACTTTAGTTATTGTGTATTTAGTAAAGTGCAAGCAAACATATGATGCTATTATACTGTGCTTCATCATATTTATCCCAGAATAGAATTTTAATTGTGAAAATTGTGGCTAAATTTCCTTGTAGATGAAGATTTTGTGTTTTATATGTTCATGTAGAATATGTTGAGAAATTCTGTTCCATGAATGACGCCTGCAGTAAGGAAGCACTGAAGCAATCATAACTTTAATCTTTATGAAAATTCAGTTTCTAGTTTTGCCATTTTCAAAAAATTTTGTTTGTTTGTTATCATTCTACTGTTCCTAAACTCAGTTACTGCTCATTATAGTGGAGGTTAGCTCTATGAAGAGGTTGAACTTAGAGGAAACTGTGACTAGAGACTCTGAGTAACATTAAACCTGCCATTCCTGCTAAAGGTCCCTGGTCACTCTAACAGACAACTAGCATTCCCTCCATTGAATAAGCTATGTTAGTTTCATCTGGGGTAGGTATCTGAAAGATGGCACTTGCTTTATTCAAGGCAACATGTAACCATCCATTAAAACAAAACATGATCCAACACTGTAGTAAAATTTAAACCATCTGTGAAGGTGTGGATCCGAGGATTCAATTCTCCACTCCTCTTCAGAATGATTCACTATCTCCAACTCTCAAAATCAGCACTATTCTAAAACTTGGATTTTTGGAGTTTAGTGCACAGAGACCTGAAAACATTTCCTTATTATGTCTTTTGAATTTTTTTTTCTGTAAAGAACGGCAATGCTATACTAGTACTCAGAAAGCTCATATGAAACATTATTAATACCCAAGAAATTAAAATACATGTTATTCACTGGAATACTACTTGACTTATACATCAGTGAATAAAGAATATTATAATGAAAAATCTTTATTTTCCAAGGTTCTAAATCAAACTCATTTCACCAGCACAAGGTATCTTGATGAAAAGGTGACCACACTTTCTTGGATTAGGTAGACAAACTAAGAATATAGTAAATATTCTTTCATTGTTTTAAAGAGCAATGGGTATCTGCATGATCAGAACTTTAAGAGCATTACAGACAAGTTCTAGCATTTTATGAAAATACAGAACACCACTCTGATCCTTGTAGAAAATTGAAAATTCATGTATTCAGAATCAATCTTACAGATCTAATTTTAGAAAATTAGATCAATTATTGTCATCATAGAATTACTCAAATAGTACTGGGTATTAATATATTACATATCCATTTAATATCCTTTTTGCATTGGGGAAGAGAAAGAATTCTAGAGCATGAGTTTAGATCAAATCACAGTAAACACAATCAGTTATTGATCTAATTTATTTTTGGTACCAGATGTAGTGTATTGGTGCAGTTATGCCACCATTAAATACTTTCCATGTCCTGAGTGCCATGCCTGATGATTTTTATTTTTATGTCATGGTAGAAGAATTGCTAAGAGCGGTTGCTCTGGCTTGGCAGGAATAACAACAAATTTTCATTTGCTTTGTTTAGGATCCCTTCCTGTTGGGGATTATATTTAACCTGCAAAATGATCAATCATCCTAACTATGTAAAACCGTATTCTGGGCCACTATATTGTGATGGCCTCTGATCAATTAAATTTAGCATTTGACAGCAAACTACAATTGTAAAATACTCCAAGAAGACCAATGATCCTTAATCTTCGAGATAGTCACCTTAAATTCATGACTCATTTACAGGTACTGTGGGTTCTGTGGTCTGAAATATGGTGGACTTTCTCTAGGGAGATAGAGAATTTTCTTCAGGTTGCAGTACTGTAATATAGGATCAAGAAATGGCAGTTCCTTTTACATATCTGTAGAGAGCAGACACCACATCTGATTATGGTTATATAGTCAAATAACCTAATAATAGGTTAGTTGACTATTTCTACTTAGTGCAATAATGAGAAGAGACTTTAACAGTAAATAGAGGCTGAAGTACAGGCTGCTCTTCTATATAGGGTTAAAGATTCAGAACACCTGATGACACTCAAAGAGTTTATGTTAAATAGTGAGGTTTTGGGAATCAATCACCAGGGCAGGACAATTTACAGCAAATAATGCCTTTTGTTGGAAAACTTTTTCAGCCTGAAAATTAACTTTTGGCTTGAGGTAAGGCCTTTCACAGGAACAAGTGAATGTTAGCAGATGTTTTCAATATTTTCCAAGTACTCATAAAGTTTGGAATACATGTAGCACCAATCTGTTATCACATACAAATAACATGTAAGACAATAGAACTAGAAAGGTATAGAAAGTACAACTAAATTTCTAAATATAGAATTTAATCACATTTGACCATTCTCTGCACCTCTTCTTCTTCATCAGGGCTCACCCTTGACTTCATGGTAGCAACATATAACTAAAAGCATGGAAAAAATTAATTCAGGTCTATAACTGGGTTTATAATACATGCTGATATTAATGGAGAATTTTTGTTTCCTTTTTGGTTAATAATTTTCATTTTATTTATAATATAGATTATACTGAAGAAACTTTAAATAAGCAGTTTCTAATACATTATTGTTATTCTTATTTTTATTTGATAATCATTTACTCTAAAAGTGAAATTAGAACATTATAATAATCTCTATGTTGGTAAGCTTCACTGAAATAAGTAACTAATCTTGTTTTGAAACTCATGTTTATTTGATTCTCCATTTTAACTCCTTCTGTAATTACCTTTACATTTTTCTTTTTCTTTTTTTAATTATCATTAAAAATTTCCACCTCTGCCCCTCCCCCATTCCCCCTCCCTCTCTCTTTCCCTCTCCCCTCCCTCTTCCCTCCCTCTCCAGTCCAAAGAGCATTCAGGGTTCCCTGACCTGTGGGAAATTCAAGGTCCTCCCCCCTCCATCCAGGTCTAGGAAGGTGAGCA
>LOEQ01004952.1:41250-64607 GCA_001685075.1 Bramus lutescens | reverse complement strand
CCAAAGAAAAACACGTAGTTATCCTCCTGGATATTGGAAGTAGGCAAGATTGCCCTGCACAAACTTTCTACTTTATTAGATTTGTTTTACAGCTCACAAGTGAATTACTAGTTCAAGCTATTTTTTTTAAGTTACTAACCATAGGGACACAATAGGCCTCCAATCCTGCTATCCATGGCTCATTGCATTTTTTCTTGGATTTCTCTTTTCATGTGCTTCCATGACTTCTCTGTGTCACACAATGCAGTGGCTCAGCATTGTCCTGTCTCTTGAACTAAATTATAACTTGTTCTCATGTTTTATCATCTCTCCAGATTTAAAATATTCTTCTCTGGGCTCTTCCATATTTAAAATAATGAGATTTCTTATGACATGTAAACAGTCTTTTATTGCCTTATACTTTGTTACAGTCATAACTAATATCATAACAGACCTACATGCTTATATACAAATAACAGTATTTGAATTGTTGAATGCAAATACAAACTCGACACATACTACAATATTCTATCTAGAACTGAAACTTTTATTGTTATTTAATTTTTGATCACTTTTTGTCACAGCATGGTTTTCTTTATTGCCAAATGAAATTCCATTGTTTACATATAGAAAACTACCATAAATTTCTTTTTAATTTTTTTAAAATCTTCTTTTATGCATTGCATCTAGACTGCATCCCCTTCCTCCATTCCTTCCTGTCATTCCCCCAAGCTCTCCTAGATCCACTCCTCCACCTCTTCTTTTTCTTTTTGGAAAGAAAAAATAACAGCTTTCCAGGAATATTAACTGAATATGACAGATCAGGTTGTAATTAGTTTAGGCACAAATTCTCATAACAAGACTGGTGGAGGTAGTAGTCCAAAGGTTTCGTGACTGGAGTGATGTCTAGTTTCAGTGCTGGTAGCCTTGTATGATTGCAGAAGATGGCCATTTTGTCCTCCAGATCCCCCATCACAAGGATGCATCACTAGAGTCACTCTCATAGATTCCGGAGAGATTCCAAGGCATTAGATGTTTACATTCTCCCTAGTGTCCCCCAAATAGAGTCATCTCTACCAGTACTCTCGTCCTCTGATCACTCCAAGCCCTATCTAATCCCTCATGTTGCCATTCTCACTTGTCTCTTCCACTCACAAAATCTATTAATTCCTTTTCCCAGGCAGATGTGTTCATCCCCCTCATGAGACATCCTTGTTAGTTAGCCTCCTTGGGTCTAGGATTGTACCATGATTATCCTTTACTTAATATCTTATGACCACTTGTGATTACACAGAATTATTCTCCTTCTGGGTCTGGGATACTACATTTAGGATGAAATTTTCTAGTTCCATACATTTACCTCAAATTCATGATATCATTGTAGTAATCAGAGTAATACTCCATTGTGTAAATTTAGCACACTTTCTTTATCCATTCTTATGTTGAACATCTAGGCTGTTTCAAGTTTTTGACTATTACATATAAACCTACTATGAAAGAAATTACATACCTTAGTTTCTTTATCTGTTCTTCAACAGACATTTATGTCTATATCAACATTTAGGAGACCTAAATGTCTACTAAAATATGAACATATGAAAATCTATGTTTGGTTTCCTGGGAGTGGTATACCATTCAACAATAAAAATAAATATAGAGTATGCATGTGACATGTTGGCTTGAAGTTCACAAATACTATAGATGTCCTATGTTACTTTTCTTTTAGTTTTGACAAGAACCTCTGTTTTGGTTTCCAGAGTCTCTATACAGTTTTACATAACCATGTAAATATGTAACCAGTCCTTACATCCAATATCCTCTTCATTTATTCTCTTGGTGATAGCTGTTTTAGCACTGTTAACCTAGGAGCAGAGAGCATTTCACTTAGCGGTTGCAAATAGTTAATGCTGTACATTACTGCAAAAAAAGATGTTGAAATTATTTCAACTATGATAATAGGTTTCTTGTTTCCTCTTCTTTTAACTTAATGTAGGTGTTCCACACTTTCTTTGTGTGAATGTATGGAATATATTTTATTTAAATGACTTTAACAATTTTATTCTGAATATATTTAAGGTGTGTTCTGTTAGATAATTTAAAATTGATATATTTTTCATATTCTGATAGTATCTTACACTCAATTCATATTAATGGCATGGTATTCATATTAGAAATATTGATATCATACTTGAATAGCTGTCATTTATTTCTGTTTTATTATTATTATTTCTTTGCATATCCTCTGAAATTTTCTAATATTTTAATCTTTCCATTTATTGAAAAAATAGACTTTTTCTCAAATATTATATACTGAATAAGATTTCTCCTACATCTACTACTCCAAACTCCACCCCACCTTCTCTCTCAATAGAATCCGCATATTTTCTACCTCTTAGTCGAAAACAACTGAGTGTTTAAGAGCTAATAGTAAAATGAAAAAAGAATAAAGTAAAATATAACTAGCTAAAACAACCTAATACTTAGGAGTTATACAAGCCAAACAAAGGAAAAGAGCACAAGAGAGGGCAGAAGACATAGAGACTTACTCTCTCAAGTAGTCAGTTTCCCACAAGAACACTTCCATGAAATGGAAGTTATAAGAAAAATGCAGAAGACCTGGTACAGACTGATTGATGTGGACCTTGGGTTTGCAGCTTCATTTTCTGAGCGTTCATTTGAGATCTAATCATGTTGACTTAGAGTTCCTTGATTTCTTCTTTTTCTCTATCTCCTCTATCTCTCTAACTTCTTCTCTCTTCATTTCTGTAGGGTTCACTGATCCATGACAGGTGTAGATTTGATTGAAAAATTACATTTAAACTGAATATTCCAAGGTCTATCACTCCCTGAATAGTGTCTGATGCTGGGTCTCTATATTTGTTCCCATCTTCTGCAGGAGGAAGATTCTCTGATGGTTGCTAAGCAGTGCACTGCTCTATGAGTATAGCAAACTATTGTTATGAATTTTTGTATTATTATTCAAAAATAGAATATTTGTAGTTGTTTTTCATCCTAGAGTGGTGAATTATTAAATCTCTGCACAGATTTGTGCCACCATTCCCTCTCATCTTGCAGGCAGGACCATTGTAGATAGAAAGGTTTGTAGTTGGGTTGATGTTTATGTTTCTCCTTTGGTAGCCTAGAGATTAACTTCTAGTACCAAGAACACTAAGTAAGCATGGAAATTCTAGGTAGGTGCCAGCTCATTTCTCTTTATATGAATGAGTTTTGTTGGGTTATATGTTTTCTTGCTATCTAGTGTTTCATTTCTTTTTATATTATATTATAAATTAAATGAAAAGTATTGTATTTTTGTATATTAGTCCTCTACCATATGCATAGTTGGAAAAAACTTTCATACTCTATAGGCTGCTGCTTTTTCTGAAAGATGCTGTTCTTTGCCATACTGAAGCTTTTCAGATTATGAGGTCACATTAATTGTTAATCTTACTGTCTGCACTAATGGTTCAGAAAGTCATTTACTGTGCCCAATGAATTCAAGGGTATTCCCACTTTTTCTTCTGTATGGTTTAGTGTATTTCGATTTACACTGAAATCTTTGATCCATTTAACATTGAGTTTTGTGCAGAAGAAGCTAAGTATGGACGTCTTTGGATTCTTCTACAAATGATCATTCTGCTTGATGAAAACCATGTGTTGAAGAAGCTATCTTTTTTCCAGTAAGTATTTCTGGTTTCTTTATCAAAAATCAGATGTCAATACATTGCAGATTTATAAGGGGTCTTCAGTTCAACATCATTGGTCATTGTGTACATTTTTGTGTCAATACCATGGTGTCTTATTCCTCTCTTAATGTAGTTCAATTTAAAATTATAGATAATGATACCTATTGCAGTTCTTTAATTACTTGGGATTGTTTTAGTTAACCCAGATTTTTTTGTGTTCCTATATAAAGAGGTAATTGTCCTTGAAGACCCAGATATTAAGCCACACACCTATGAACCCCTGATTTTTGAAAAAGAAGTTAAAATTATACAATGGAAAAAGAAAACATCTTCCACAAATGGTGCTGGCATAACTGGAAATCAACATGTAGAAGACTGAAAATAGATTTATATCTATCTCCATGCTCTAAACTCAAGTCCAAATGGATTAAAGATCTCAGTATAAATCTGACCACACTGAACCTGATAAAAGAGAAAGTGCAAAGTAGTCTTCAATGCTTAAGCACAGGATACTGCTTCCTAAATATAACCCCAGGAACACAAACACTAAGAGAAACAAGGAATAAATGGGACCTTCTGAAAATGAAAAGTTTATGTAAAGCAAAGGACACAGTCAATAAGACAAAAATGGAGCCTACTGAATGGTAAAAGATCTTCACCAACCCAACATCAGACAAAGGACTGATCTACAATATATATATANTATATATTTAAGAAATTAGACATCCAAATTCTAAATACCCAATTTTTAAAAAAGGTTACAGAACTAAATAGAGAATTCTCAACAGAAAAATCATAAATGGCCAGAAGACACTTAAGGACATGTACACAATCCTTAGTTATTAGGGAAATGCAAATCAAAACAACTCTGTGATACCATCTTGCACCTGTCAGAATGGCTAAGATCAAAAACACTAATGATATCATATGCTGGAGAGAATGTGAAGTAAGGGGAACACTAATCCATTGCTGGTGGGAATGCATATTATACAACTACTTTGGAAATCAGTATTGTGTTTTCTTAGAAAATTGGGAATCAACCTATCTCAGAATCACACAATACCACTCTTGGGCTTATACCCAAATGATTCTCAATCATAGTACAAGAACATTTGTTCAACTATGTTCATAGCAAAATCATTGGTAATATCCAGAACCTAGAACAGCCTAGATGCCCCTAAACTGAAGAATGGATGAAGAAAATGCGGCACATTTACTCATTAGAGTACTATCCAGTGGTTTTAAAAAAATGGCTTCTTGAAATTTACATGCAAATGAATCGAACTAGAAAATAACATCCCGAGTGAGATGATCCAGATGCAAAAATATGAATATGGTATATACTCTCTCATAAGTGGATATTAGCCATAAACAAGGGATATTGAGCATATAGTTCAGGATCCTAAAGAAGCTAACAAGATGAACCCTAAGAAAAACATATATAGATCCACCTAGAAAGTTGAAATATACAAGATTACCTGCCAATACTGGGAATGTAGGGGTGAGTGGGGAAGGAAGGGTGGAAGGGAAAGAAGAGGGGGAAGGGGAGAGGTGAGGAGAAATTGAGGGAACAGGATAGTTGAGATGGAAGAAGGACAGAAATGAGAGCAAGAAAAAAGTTATTTTGGTTGAGAAAGCCATTATTGGGCTGGCAAGAAACCTGGCTATATAGAAATTCCTAGGAATCCAGAATGATGTCCCTAGGTAAGACCCTAAGCAATAGAGGAGAAAGGGCCCAATCTTGACTTGCTCTATAGTCAGACTGATGTATAGCTTAAATATCACCATAGTACTTTTTTTTCACAAAATGATGAAAACAGAGGCATGGACCCGTATCAGAACACTGGACTAAGCTCCCAAAGTGCAGCTGAAGAGGGGGAGGAGTGAGAATATGAACAAAGAGGTCATTCCATAATGAATATACCTGCTGAAACAGTCTAAAGGGAGTACACCAACACCAGCTGAACTGGGAAGGAACAAACGTAGGTCTAAACTAGTTCCTCTGAATGAGGTTGACAGTTGCATTGCTGGGTCAGACTGAGGGACCACTTACAGTGGCTCCAGGATTTTTCCTTACTGCTTTTACTGGCTTTTGGGGAACCTATTCTATTTGGAAGGATACCTTGATCAGCCTAGATATAATAGGGAGGGACTTGGACCTTCCTCAAATAAATGTGCCTTAACCTCTCTGGGGAGTGGATGGAGAGGTGTGGAGTGGGGTGTGCAAAGGGAATAGGAGCAGGGAGGGAGTGGGAACTTAGATTGGCATGTATAATAAAAAAGAATAGTTTGGTTTTTTTAAAAAATAAAAAGATCTTAGAAATATTGCTAGGATTTTAATGAAAATTATTTTGATTCTGTATATTTATTGCTTTTAGTAGGATGCCAATTTTTAGAGTATTAATCATATTGATCCAAGAATATGGGTGATTTTTTTCACCTTTTCATATACTCTTCAATTTCTTCAATGTCTTTATGTTTTTGATACAAGTCTTCCACTTGTTTTATTCAAGTTACCCAAATATATTTCCTATTAATTAAACCTATTATGAAAGGAATTTCTCTCAATAATTTTCAGCTTATCATTTTATATAGGAGGAATGCTGATTTTTGTGATTTAATTTTTAGCAGCTTCTTTGCTAAAAGTGTTTATAACTTATAGGAGTTTCTCAGTGGAATTCGTAATGGTCATTTTTGTATACTATTATCTCATGCTCAAGTAAAGAAGGGACACTCAGTTGTGTAGGTAAGGATGTGGGGGAGGTCATAGAATGAGTTAGAAGAGGGGAATTGATAATTAGAATATATTTTACAAAAAGAAATTGTCTTCAATACAGAAAGAACTGCTTCATTTTCTATATATAAGTATCTGATTTTCTATAGTCTTTTAAGAAATGTTTGAAATGATCACAAAATATTTAAAAACATTTCTGAAATGCATGTACATACAGTAAACTGACTAATAGATGTGAAGAAGGAAGAATTCAGAAAGTCTTTAACCTATGCTTTTGAACAAAAATTTCTAGGCTTTGAAAGTCCTTTAATCCCTTCCTTTAAATAATTTAAATATTTAACATCATTCAATTTATTTTAATTATTTCTCTTTGGAAGACAAACATAATTCAAACATTTCCCTGTACTTTTGCAATTTTCTTTTAATGTTTGCTTTTAGGATAGTTTTACTCTTTATATTTTTTTCCAATCCACGTGAATTCCTTGTCTGGGTATAGATTCTTTATTTTCTTTGTATATTTGTCTACTTTATTTGATGTTATCTCACTTTCTAACTCTGATTTGATGTCTTCCATAAATTTTAAGAGTTGTCTGTCATTCTTTAATATATTTATGATCTCACCAACACTTGTCTCACATTTTGTGTGCTTATTCACTTGGTTTTATTTTGTTTTGAGATTCAGTCTGACTGACTTGCTTGAGCTGACCTGAGATTAGCAATCTATTTGCTTCTGCTGCTAGAGTAGCTGGCACTCTAGACAAATATCTTTGCCTTTTGAATTTCTCTCTTAAATAGTACAGTTTTTCAGTCAATTTTAATGAATTATTTTTTATTTATATGAAATTTTAATCAGAATTAGTCTTATACCTGAGGAAATACACACAGGCATGCATGCACACACACACACACACACACACACACAAACACAAATTGGGATTTCTCTTTGTATGCTGTGAATATATTTTATTACCATTGGTTGATAAATAAGATGCTTCAGTGTATGACAGGTAATAATAAATCCAGATGGGAAAACCAAGCAAATATATATTAGGTAGAGTCAAAGAGACACCATGTAGCTACTGAAAGAGAAGGATGCCAGAACTTCCTAGCAGACAACAGCCTTGTGGTAAAACATAGATCAATAGAAATTGGCTAATTTAAGATACAAGAGCTATCTAGAAATATGCCTTAGTTATTGGTCAAGCAGTGTTACAATTGATATAGTTTCTGTGTGATTGTTTTGGTCTGGGTGGCCAGAAAATGAATGAGCAGTCTTCATTTAAAAGATGGTACCCACTGTCTGAGAACATGAATCCACATAAGACCTAAAAATGCTTTTTTTTTAACAAAAAAAGGGGAGGGCTTCTAGAACCACAAAACTGGGAGTCAAGCACAGTTTTTTTTTTTGGTAGCCACTTTCTTTCAAGTAGACTTTGATGCTGGTGGCAAGCAAATCACAGCTCCTTTAAGAGACTGCTTCCTGACTGCACATTAGCAATAAAACTGCATGGCTTCTTTAAGAGATGGATTTCTGTTCATGATGTTAGAACTAACTTTGGCTCATTCGGGAGTTCTTGCCTTTAAGTAGGATTTATGAGCAGCATGCTACATAGGCCTATTGCTTCCCTGGATCTGAAGAAGTAAGCATAGCTTTCAGAGGGGGTCAATGTACATCTGCCATTTCGGACAGGCCTCAGGGCCATATAGTTGATCCTAGGCATGCCAATTTAGCATTAATAAAAAAGGGGTGCTCCTGGCTAAAAAAATGATTAGAGATACAAAAGAAAAACAGATTCAGACAAAAATAAACCACTGAACAGGTCTCAGAGTGCTTTAAAATGTACGCAGGCTTGAGAGAGAGAGAGAGAAAAAAAAGTATAGTCAGTTATAAAAAGAATTAAATTCTTTAAAGAGACAGTAAAGGCAATATAAAAGAGTAAAGTCATAGATTAAAAAAGTAAAGAAAAATAAGACACATAAAGATGAAAATACACAGAGAGTATAGATTATGAATATTATGTTTTCTTTAATTTTTTTGACTCCAGAAAGACATTTTTCCTGAGGGTTGCTAAGCAAAACCAACATGAATATATCCTGAATTCAAAATTTGAGTCTAAGAATATATTACTTAGGAAGACACGTTCAGCTTTTGTTTCTACAGAAGATGAGAATCTGCATACTACTTCCTGGCTAATGTGGTTTGATGAAAGAAGACCCCTCAAAAGGTGTCTATGAACCCTAAAAATACTTTCCTCCCAAAATAGCAGGAAGCAATATGGAGAAAACTATTCACAAATTCTCAAATGATTGCTTATAAATTTTTACTTTCAATTTAAAAAGGTTGGCTATAAAGGTTAAATGGTCCCAGTCAATTTCTAAAAAAGAAAATAAAGGGAATATGACATAGAAATGAGTACTTTGCATTGGTATGGATCTTGGCTTACTGATACAGATTTAAAGGTGAGTTAGTTATACTGTGTATATGTATTTCTGCTCTTATTTAAGACTTTGTGCTGGTGCAGCTAATTTAAAAATATAATTTACAAATAAAAATGAATATTAATAAATGGTCATCTATAATAGTCAAACTGTAGTTATTTTAATTAAGTTTTTAGATGCACATAGATATATTTCAGATGAATAGATATTATTCAAACATTTCAAAGACCAACAGCATATGGAATTTAAAGAGTTTTGAGAAAGATTTTTCTCAACAATAAGACATGTCTTCTACTGGCAGCACCAATTACTTCAAAGTAGTTAATGGGCATTGAAGAATTTTGTTATAGAATTTGTATTAAATATGACAAGGGTAGCCATATGAGCAAGATCCTGTTCTTGCCCGAATGGCTTGGCAGTATGCTCTATGAACTGGACATGCAGGACCCACAAAATATGACTGCTGAGCTTGTCAAAAGAAGATGAGACAGTCCTTTAGAGTTCTTGCTTCGTGAAAGAGTCAGCCAGACATTTTTCAGGTCACAGAAGAAAGTGACTGGCAAACTGTCAGTAAAGGCTAATAGTCTTTTAAATTTACCACTTCATGGAAAAAAACTGCCTCGTACTATGGGCCTGTAGAGTGAAGATACATGCCCCAGTGTTACAAAGGAACTTTGGGTGACTGTCCAGTAATGAAGATGTCTTGATCAATTCTAGAATTTTGGAAGTTACTTACAGTGAACTTCCTGTTTACTTAGGTAATATTATCTTCTTCTGAGGTCCTTTATAGAGTCAAAGGCAGATAATTATAATTTTCCTTAGTGATGATAAAAGATAAATTAGACAAAAACTTTAGATTCATAAATAATGTAACTGTAATTCTTACTAGATAGATACCTGTTTTGTTATATGTAAATTTACTATATTAAAGTTAAAACCTTACTTTTTATTTAGACAGAAAAAAGGGAAATAATGTGGGATTCCATTATGTATGCTGTGAATATATTCTATTACTATTGTTTAATAAAGAAGCTGCCTCAGCTTATGACTTAGCAGACTAAAGCCAGGCAGGAAAGCCAAACAAAGCTATATAGAGAGAAGGCAGAATTAAAGGGATGCCATATAACTGCTGAATGAGAATGATGCTGCAACTTATTGGTAGCCACAGCCTCGTGGTGATACACAGATTAATTAAAAAATGGGTTAATTCAATATGTAAAAAAGCTAGAAATACACCTAAGCTATGGTCAAGCAGTGTTGCAATAACTATAGCGTCTATGTGATTATTCGTATCTGGGTAGCTAGGAAATGAACAAGTAGCTCTATTTACACACACATGCACATACACACGCTAAAAATGTATACTGTTGCAGCAATAATGGCAAAAGTAGTTTTCTAGTGTAACCAAGACTAACTGTAATGCCCATTTGAAAACAATTTCACTCTCCAGTCACAGGCAGAATCTTTAAAAACTTTCGATTATAACCTCTGAGATTCCCCATGTGTAACTCCTTCTTCCCTCTATGAGCTAATTAAGGGACTTGCTGCTAATAAATGAGCTATAGAAATAAAGATAAATGATGTCACTTCCATTGAAAAGTCAAATAATATTGTAAATTATGTAATTTAAGTATTCTTCTCTCAATGACCTTCAGTTTGCATATTTTCATTTTGGAGTCACCTACAAGGAAAGGTCCTGATTGTTTTCCCTTTCAAACTGCCAGTGATGAAATTAGGCTCTCAGTCTAACAGTCTAATATAATGAATTGTCAGACTGTGCCATATCCCCATCATTTGCATCCAACCTAAATTTCTATGCAGGATATTATCGTAAATGTACAACCCTGTCCCCGGACATGCCTCAGCTTTATCAGTAATCCTGAATTACAGCACCGTTAAATATTATAATAGCTTGTACTGATTTTTTTCATAGCAGTAAATAGCTAAAAACATATATACCCAGGACTGATAAATAAGCAACCTGATTTTTAAAATTAAAAAAACAAAATCCATTGCACTTATGATTTATCCAACAATATATTTGAGTTATTTTAAGTTATTTTAATATTATACTGAATTAAGTAAGTAATTCATCAAATATTATGCTGAGTAAAGTAAAGCATACTAAAAGACTAGCAGAGGTTTTTTTCTGAATACAAAGGTCTAAAAATGATAGAAGTATGTTGTGACAGAATTTATAACGGTGAGGATAAGGGGCAAGAACTGAAGGGAAAGGTGGTTTGAGACGATTTTCTGTAATTTGTTTTTTGAGATGTGTGTAGCACACGGATGAATGCATTAATCCAAGCTCACTGACTTGTGCACATTACATTTGTGCCTCTTCTACTAGACAAAAACAAGCCCTGCAGTACAAACCATACATCCCTAAACTCGGGAAGTGGAGAGAAAGCTTATGTACAGTAGCTCTGAGAAAAGCATATGATGCTCCTTTCTTATTTAGATTAATAGAAGTGAAATAAGTCAAAGTCTGTAAGCGTTGCGAACTTAATCAACAGAGGTTGAAAAGATTAAGAGATGCAAAATATTTTCTCACATTTCCTAGAACACTCATATCTCTTCATTTCTTTTGCTATCCTCTGCATGTCTAGCTATTAATTACAATGATCAATTTAACTGAAGTTCTTATATAGAAGAGTTTAATATTGTTACATTAAAAGATTTTCTTTTTGTTGGACATAAGGGATTACTTATTCTAAACTTTGGTTTCTAGTTTATAAAAGTTGTGTCACTCTGTAAAATACCCTGGGAGCTGGATTTATGTCTAGAAGAGATTTGATAATTATTTTCATAGGTCGTTTATTCCAAAAGCAAAGGTGTAGGTATGTTTTTTAATTAATAGGAGCATTTATCAATGTTGAAAAGTATGTGTATTTATTCACTACAGTCAATATTTTTTATTTTCACAGCTGCTACACAAAATGCATCTCTTCACATACTATTCTTCTACTGTTTTTGTCATATCAGCTACTTGAAGAAAACAAAATAATACAGCAAACACAACCAAATCTTGTGGGATCAGCTCTAGAATGCTGCTTGTTCTCTGAAGCTATCTCTGAATTACTGAGACGACCTGAACAAGAGGAATGTTGGAAATAGCAAACTGTGATATAAATCTCATTGTGCCAGTAGCCCATTTAAGAATTCCTGGCCTAGTATCATTCAATTCTTCTAGTAGATGATTAAGCTATGTTTTCTAGATTCTTTCTTTTTTCTTATTAAAACTCAAAGTTAAGTCCATTCATTAAAATATTATACATTTTTATCTAAAAACCATTCTTTTCACCAAATTTATACAAGAAAACTAATATGCTTAATGATTTCTATTATGGATTTTTTATGAAAGAACAAAATATCACTTGGTAAGCAATGACATATTTAACAGGAGCTTTATTCAGGTTGAGTCTTTCACTGCCCTTCTATTTAAATCCTTTTAGCTTGTTTTCAGATTTTAAATGATTAGTGATGTCATCAAGTCTGCACCAGCCGCAGAAGTACCAATCATCCTACAGGTACAACTGACAGCTGAATAAAGGACAATTCTTCATTGGAATCTGAGTCTTTTTCTCGGGGTGTTACAGTGAAAACGCATGACAAATTATGTTTAAGATTTTATTACTATTTGTTATGAAATATTTTTTCTGATTTGTATCCAAAATGGCTATTGAATTTATTAAGAAAAAATGAAAGATAAATGCTGAGAAGTTGTGGATGAATCTGATTTCGAAGGTAAGAAATGAGATTGCAGGAAGATGGACACCTAGAAAGATGGAGTGTTATAGAGCAATTAATTGAAAATATTGATTCCATAAGGATGGGTACTCTGTAAGAAAAGATTTATTTAAAATTAAATTTATTCAGGTTGAACATTGTTGATATGAATAAGGATCTTTTAACTTATTTGTTTCAGAAATATGAATAAACCCTTTGAATCACCATACAGGTGAAAACATATTTCAGCATTATTGCATGAAACAAACGCATTTAAAAAACTTATGTAATTAAATTTAGCTCTCTGCCTATAGTTTATTTCAATTTTAAGCGAGTTTATGCTTATTTACTTATTTATTTTATGTGTGTGATTGTATGTTGGGTGAGCTTGTACGTGTGCACCTGTATGTCATGGCATGGCACTCATATGGAAATTAGAGGATTTCTTGTAGTTCTTTCTCCCTGTCTTCTCATTGTGTTCAGAGGATCAAAATCAACTCCACAGGCCTGGTAACAAGCAGTCTTGCCCATTAAAATTTTTAGTGGGTTAAAGTAATGAACTAGGTACAGTACATTTTATCTGTTTTTCCATTTGGATGTATATCATATAATTCAAAAGCATCCTCTTTTGATGGTCACTTTATAGAATAAATCCTGAATTACAGTAATAAAAGAAGAGATTATAGATAGTGTTGAGACTCTGACAGTATTGTAACATTCAAATTCACAGAGAGAGAGAGAGAGAGAGAGAGAGAGAGAGAGAGTTAGAAACTCAATTTTGTTGGTCAATATATTGAAAGTTTTAATACGTAAATATTCCACTGTGTAACTTTAAACCTTTAAATGGGGTAGTTTACCTCCTTAGTGTATTCTGCACTTAGAAAATATGCCTTTTTGAATGTTAGTCTTCAGTCCTCCTAAACACAGGATATCAGTATATCTGGAGTTATTTTATTTCCTATGCACGCTATGGGGTGCATCTGAATAAGCAGTGTAGGACGTATGGAGAACATATACAATAACATCTTTAATACTCTGAAAGTTTATATTAGCAAGAACACGGTGAGAAGGCAGGAGGAAGTCTAACGGAGGGAAGAGGAAGAGAAGAGGAAGAGGATATTTTTAAGTCAAGGAGGGACTGGAAGGGAGAGGAACAGCATGGCTAGTGAGGAATTACAAAGCATGACGATGTATAGTGATGTCACAATGAAACCCATTATTTTGCATGCTAACTGTAAGTAAAATTAAAATGAATACTAATAAAAATATGGTTTAGAATTTTAGAAAAATAGGCCAAACTAAATAATTCAAGATGGATTTGTCCACACATAACCTATTGAGTCCACTTACTAACCACTTTCCCTTTCCAGAAGTTGAATATGTGTTAGAATGTTTATTTAATTGAGGAGGAGATGGACAAAATTTGTCACCATTTTTCGAAGGTCTATTTTTGTAAGATAAAGAAGATTGATGGGTCAAGTCACCAATGGATATGAGTTTGTTTCCTTCGTTCTTAATGGAGAACTTCCTTCCCAAATGGAGAAGTGGGAAGTGTTTCAGAACAATAATATGTAAAGTTTGCTTCTTGTCTTAACATATTAAGTGAAATCATGTCTTCATCTCAATGGTTTTATTTTGTGCTGGTCCTTACTGCACTTCTGGATTCTCCAGAAAATAGAGACAAAAACCATTGTTTTAAAATATAGTGACTATACATCCGTGTTTACCCGAATTGTCTCTCTCCTCTCAGAAATTTTCTTGTGTGGTTTGAAAGTCCTTTAAAAAAATTTTTTGTTTACTAACTGTTGTATACTTTACAAATGAAGCAATTTCATTATTATTAGTGTTGATATGAGATGACAGTCATCACTTGTTGTCAAATGTCTGCATTTATACATTTAAAGCTTATTATTTATTTTAATTTCTACAAATTTTATAGTACATAATGTACAGATATTTTTATTCATGTATACATTCAATATTTATTTTTAATTTTTCAAGTTTTCTATATATGTACAACATTTCTTTTTTCAAGGACATGCTGCAAGTTTGACTAAAATAATGCAAGTTATTGATCCTTCAGTAATCTGGGAAGGTACAGAATATCTCATTGATAATTTGTCAATTCATGTTCTCATAAATTAGATTTAAGCATGAGAACATGAATTGACAATCACTTCATAATATGATAATCACTTCATAATATGGTTCTCAGCCTGTGACTGGAAATGCCATGCTGTCTCCACACTTGTGACTAGTGGTGACTTTTACCATTTCATGTTCTAAGCAGTAGATCTAATTTATGAGAACATGAATTAACAATCACTTCATAATTGATAATCACTTCATAATATGGTTCTCAGCCTGTGGCTGGAAATGCCATGCTGTCTACACACTTGTGACTAGTGGTGACGTTTACCGTTTCATAATACTGCTGGCAATGGACAACAGAGCCTTTTGCATTCTATCAAGATAATACCAATAAAATTTTTCATATTAGAACAATAGGATATTTTATGACAATTTTGTAATGAAATATTGAGAATTATGTACAAAACAGCATTCTAATTCTTGACCCATTTTTACATATATAAGATGATGTCTCACTTCAATGAAGAAGAAATGTAACTTAATAAAAAAATCGAGTATAGGAGTATACATTGTATATGATTACATACTGGAATGAGATGCTCATTGTAGTACTGATATAAAGATAAATCAAAAAGAACAAATCATGAACATTTGACAAAACAGGCAATATCTTAAATGAATCTTAAATCAAGGGAGGTATGTTTGTACATAATTTGTTATACAACTGATCTTACAGCTTAAAAGTTTTAACATCAGGCATTAAAAATTAATTAATATTATTTCATTAATGCTGTGGCTAATCTCAGTGATACAGGGATTTCAGTGTCAATCACATTTGGTCACCTAATTTCCATCCCGTTGGGACATTCTATAAGCATCACACTATAAGCAATGGCTTGCATAGATGTTCATTGACCACACTGTTCATGTAATAATCCTCCTCTTAGTGAAGTTTCAAATAAATACAAATACTCTAATTTACTTTGGAAAATATAATATTATTTTATGTATTGTAAGATTAAAATAGAAGCTTTGTGTAGGATATAAAATATTTGTTATTATCTCTTTCATTCCATGTAATAACATATACCTATTAAGCAAAGGATACTACATTTTACATCCCGTTTATTCTCTAATTATTGTATCAAATATATTTAACTATAAATGCTGAATATTTTTCTAGACATTTTCTTATAGTGAATAATATATTATTTAAAAATTTATTGTAAATATGGATATAAATATTTAAATATCTTTAACTTTTTTATTTTTATCTAGTCCAGATTACTTACAATGATATAAAAATAATTCTAGCTGGCTAGTTTCTAAAATCAAAACATCACTATTATATTATTATAATCATATAAAATCTGTAAATAATTTGTAGAGAACTAATTTCTGAAAATAATGCCAGGCTTTGATGTTGACTTCCAAATTTAGGATTACATTAATAATTGTACTTAAACTCTATCGAACACTAAAATAAAATCAGATCAGTAGGTATGGAAAAAGGAGCTAACAGGAATGAGAGAGGATACTTTGCAAAGTAATTGGAATTAATTATGAATATGTGGTAAATTGTCATAGGAAAACATACTTCAAAAATTTAGTCTTTGTTTTTAAACATTGCATATTCCTTTCTTTACTATTTTTCAAGAAATTTCTTAGCAATATTTATAGTTTAGCCGATTTGGTTTTGCTAGATTCATATAATTTTCATTACAGTTAACCAATTTGTATATAATCTACTTGCTTTTTATTACACATAGTTGTAGCCTTATCTGATATATAATAATGTACATACCAATTAAACACAAATTTATTACAATATTAAGAAATGATATAATCAATGATTTTAACTTTTTTCTTTAAATGACTTTATATTTTTTGAATGTATTTTATCCATTAATTGGCCAGAAACTGCATCAAGTTTGGTTTTCTTGAAAAGATTTTGTTATATGTACCAATAGTATTAGAATTATTAGTATATTTTCATTTAAAGAAAAATTATTATTTTTATTTTGTAAACAACAGTTGCTATTACAGTGAATATGACCAGATAAAAACATTTTATTTTTTTAATTTTAGAAGTGTCAAAATAATCAATAATATTTAATATGCAGTTCTTACTGTTTATGAAGTTTCAAGTTGGAAATGTTAGCATTTCAGACTTTCTGAACTGTACATTAAATTTTTGTTATTTTAAAATCATTTAGTTTTCTTTTTTTCTTTCACATACTCTTGTGCTTGATTTCTCACACAGTTAAATTTAGAGGTACCCACTCTTAGGGTCTTTACATCAATAGCACTATCCTTTTCTCATGACTTCTTTTATGACTTTTTTTTAATTGAGAAAGGAAATTTCAGAACATTATAGATACTAGAAGAGAAATTTCACATTCTAAAATTGTTCATTAAATAAGCAGCATTTCAGTATTATGTGTGAAAGAGGTTTCTGAAATAGCTTCATTATATAGACTAAAAAGTTATACTGTTTAGAAACCATAGTGCCAGATATTATACAGAGAGATAAGATACAGACACAAATTTGTACACACACACATACACAAATACATGTGTCTCTCAATGACCACAATCATCATTTATATTTTTTAAAGTATAAAAGGTAGTTCATAATTACAAAGATACAGTTGCCAAAATACTGAATTTCAATCTACCTATGTTAGAATGCAGGTTTTGAAGAAAGAGCAGATGCTAAAATAATCAGTCTAGTACTGTTTCATCACTGAACTAGACTCTGTTTCCATGGTGCATGCTTGACTGCCACACCCCTGGTGGTGTTGCCTGTGTGACAAGAACCTATGCCACTCCGGTGGTGGCCACAGGAGGAGGAGGGTTTCGGGCTCCCTGGAACTTCGCCCCTGGTGGTTCCCTGACAATCAGCAAAATAATGTTTCCTGATCAACCACGACCTGGGCAATCTTGATCACTCTGTTCTTGGCAATGGCTCATTGCTCTTGTTGGTCTGTCCTTTCTCTCTGTACTCGCTATCTCTTGCCAGCAATTTTATGTGTTCTGGGAATCAGGAAATGTTCCTGATAATTCTTCTGATATTGAGGAACTGATACATCAGTCTCCTTCTTTGATTAAGGCTGTAAATATTTTGCAAAATGCTTCAGTCAAATCTTTGGGGGAATTCATGAATGATTTGGAACAAAAGAAATTAATGAAAAACAGGTTGGATGAGACAAATCCACAGAAAATAAAAATAAAAATATTGAAGAGGAATGCTCATAGTCTACATAGAGATTCCAGAAAAAGAGAGCTTAAGAAATAGGCAATCCCCACACGTCATCTACTAGGGGATATATCCAGTATTTGACTTCTGGGAAAAGGTGGACTGCACCCCAATGGACTAAGGAGTCAGGGAATTACCTGGATCTGCTTCCATATACAGGCGGGTATGGTGAATTAGGAAGACGATGGGTAAATCATGAGGGAAAGTGTAGAGAGTGGAATTCCCTACCATTTATGAAAAGGCTAGCTAGAAGCCAAAACCCTGGTACATATTAACTTATGAAGAAAGAAAGCAAATCTTAGACTTCATGAGACCAGCTATAAAATATTGGGCAAAAATATTTAAATAGAATGATGATTATTATCTGAGCTTTCTCACAGGAAAAAGAAACTTGGGCTGGTAGTAGCGGTGCTCGTGGTTTATGGTGTGAGACGAGTTTCCTAGAAGAGCTTGGACCATCTGTTTTAACCGCAAGATGAGATAAACATAATCGCTGTACTTTCTGTACTAATGCCAGCTTAATTATGCCTGTTTAAGTATATAAATCCTATCTAAATCTCAATAAAATCACAGCGGATTCAAAGCTCATCTGAGTTGTGTCTGGCTGTCACTCGCCGGCTTTTGAGTTCTCCTTAGCCTTCTCACTTTTTCTCCCTTGGTCCATGGTTCCTGTGAGAACCAGTCCACAGCACTAGACGACATCCTGAAACACTGCATCTCAATTAATGTATTTTTCGGTCCTCTTCTCAGAGCTTCTAATGAGATTTTAAGACATATTTTAAACAAAATTTTCAAACTTTATACTTGTTGGTGTTTTACTTATTTGCATGGCTGCTGAGAGTGTAAAATGAACATGCACTTTGATACATCATATAAGTTTCAGATACTTTTATTTTAAAATAATAGGTGATATTTTTATTCTAAACTCATTGAAGATAAATACATTTATATATGATTTTTAGCTTGAGAAATGTCCATGCAATATGATCTTTCTCTTCATAACCATCTGTCTTGTCATTTATTTCATACTAATGAAAACATCAAAAAAGAATTAACTATTCATTGGATGTGATTGGTACACAGTACTACATTATCAGATTATACTGCATCAAGAGATATTATGGTCATCCAAAATCTAGAGAAATTATGTGTTCAATATCTATTTCTTAGGCTCTAAATAAGCTTAGAATTAATGTACATATTTTGTTTATCAGATAGGCAGGCCATGAAATAAAATAAATAAATTTGCCATCCAATATTAATGGGAACATATTTGAGCATAAACAATTTTATTTCAATTTTTAATTCATTTTACAGACCAACCACAGTTTTCCCATCCCTTCTTTCCTCTTTCCCTCAAGCTCAACCTCACCTATCCCACAACCCACTCCCAATCCACTCCTCAGAAAGGGGCCGCCCACTGGGAGACAACAAGGCCTGGTACAATAAGTTGAGGCATGACCAAGCACCTCCCCACTGAACCAAGGGTGAGCAAGGCATCCTTCCATATGGAAAGGGCTCTAAAGAGCCAGCTTATGAACAGAGGATAGATCCTGGACCCACTGCCAGGGGATCATCAAATAGACCAAGACACCACTGTCACCCACATGAATAGGGCCTAGTTCAATCCATGCTGGCTTCCCAGATGTCAGTCTAGAGCCCCTCAGCTTCCACCAGCTTGGTTCAGCTGTCTCTGTGGATAGCCTCATCATGATCTTGATCAGCCTTGCTAATATAATCCCTTCCCCTTTTCTTTAACTAAATGTTAACTACATGCTTGATGTGGACATTTATTTGGGGAGGCTGCTCATTTGTTCCTGATCACTTAGATCCAAAATAATCACTTAGAAACTATATTATTTGCAATACTGTTTGGCCAATAAATTAAGTGTGTTTCTGTCTTTCTCTTTATCCATAAACTAACCCATCTCCATTAATCTGTGAATTACCATGAGGTTGTGACCTACTGGCAAAATTTTGGCAGGCTTCAGTACAGGGGTCTGTCCCCAGTGGCATCTCCATGGTTTCTCTCTGACCCCATCTTATTTCTCTGATCATTCAGTATAGATTTTCCCACCTAGCTCTACTCTGCCCTATCACAGGCCAGCTTCTTTATTCATTAACCAGTAAAAGCATCACAAATACAGAAGGAACTCCTATACCATTTACTTTTTTCTGCTTAAATAAAAAAGGAAAATTTTAACTTTAACAGTAAAATTACATATAATAAAACCGGTATCAAGCAAGAATTTTGGTTACAATATTTATATCTCCTTTTTCTTTTATCATAACTAAGGAAAACTATAACTATCTATTCTTCAACTCCAGCAAAGACTCCCAAAAATATAATAACTAAGCAATAAACAGGAAGTATATTGTAAGCAACTTCTAAAATTCTAGAAATTACAGAGACATCTCGCTGCCTCGACAGTCACCCAAAGTTCTTCTGTATCACTGGAGCATCCATCTTCAGCCTACAGGCCCATAGTATCCAGCATACTGTTTCATGAAGCAGGAAATTTCAAAGACAGTTCCACATATATTGACAGTTTGTCAGTCACTTTTTCTGTGTCCTGCAGAATGTCTTGCAGACTCTTTCATGAAGCAGAAACCCTAAAGGACTGTCTCACCTTCTTTAAGCAATTTCAGCAGTCATTTTTCTGTGGGTCCTGCAAGTCCAGTCAAGTCATCCAGGCAAGAGCAGTTTCTTGCCCAAATGTCTAACAATATCAATGAGGTGCCTCTTCAGTGCCTATCTTACTCTTGAAGTAATTGGTGCTGCCAGAAGCAGATGTGCCTCATTTTCATAAAAGTCCTAAGTTCTTAAAATATTTTAAATGCTGTATTCTATAGGTCTTTGAAAAGTTTGAAGATTATCTATGTAACTGAAATATATCTCTATATAGATAGAAAACCTAATTAACATGACTACAAGCTTACTCTCTATTACACTATATTTCTTAATTATACATTACATTTTTAAATGAGTGGCACAAATAATACCTTAATCAAGAGCAGAAATATACATATAACAAAATTTACCTAAAATTTGTATCAATAACCAAGATATATACCAATGCAAAGTATTCATCTCTATATTATGTACACCTTTAAATATAAACAAACATCTAAGAACAATCATTTAGGGAATTTGGATGTAATTCTCTCCAAACTGTTTCCTGCTTTTCGTTGAGTGAAGTAATGTTACACGGGGATCTTGGTTCTTCAAACCACACTAGTTTGAAAGAGATCTACATGCTCTGATCTGTGGAAACAAAAGAAGAAGCTCTTTTCCAAAGCAACATATCCTTAGACTCAGATTTTGAAATCAAGAAATCTTTAAAACATATATGTTGATTTAACTTAGTAGCCCCCCAAATCAAATGTGTCTCTGCAGTCAAAAAATTGAAAGAAACCACTAAAATGCACATTATCCAGGCTCTGTGTGTATATTTTATATTTACATGGCTTATTTTTTTATTCCTATTACTTTTATATGAGTTTATTCTCTTTTTTAAATTAATTTTTATTGAGCTCTACATTTTTCTCTACTCCTGTGATGCCCTCCCTCATCTCCCCCTCAGCCATCCCCAAGGTACCATGATCCCAATTTAGTCAAGAGATCTTATCTTTTTCTACTCTACATGAAGATTAGATCTATGTAAGTCCCTCTTAGTGTCCTCATTGTTGTCTGAGTTCTTTGGGATTGTAGTTTGTAAGATGATTTTCTTTGCTTTATGTTTAAAAACCACCTATTAGTGAGTATATGTGATAACTGTCTTTCTGTGTCTGTGTTACCTCATTTAAAATAATGTTTTCTAGCTCCATCCATTTTCCTGCAAAATTCAAGATGTCATTATTTTTTCTGCTGTGTAGTACTCCATTGTGTAAATGTAGCACATTATCCTTATACATTCTTTGGGCCAGGGGCATTTAGGTTGTTTCCAGGTTCTGACTATGACAAACAATGCTGCTATGAACATAGCTGAGCACATGGGCTTGTGGCATGAATGAACATCCTTGGATATATACCCAAAAGTGGTATTACTGGGTTTTGAGGAAAGTTGCTTCCTAATTTTCTGAGAAATTGCCACACTCAGATCCAAAGGGTCTGTATCAGCTTGCATTCCCACCAGTAATGCAGAAGTGTTCCATTTTTCTCACAATCTCTCCAGTATAAGTTGTCATCAGTGTTTTTTATCTTGACCATTCTTATAGGTATAAGAAAGAATCTCAGAGTTGTTTTCGTTTGCATTTCTCTGATAACTAAGGATGTTGAGCATTTCCTTAAGTGTCTTTCAGCCATTTTAGATTCTTCTGTTGAGAATTCTCTGTTTAGGTCTATACTCCACTTTTAAAAATTGGACTGTGGGTTCTTTTTTTGGAGTTGATTAACTTGTATTTTTTTTATTTTTCCATTCAATTGCTTACATTTTCTTCCCTCCTCCAAATCCCTCCCGCTCACCCACACCCCCTCCTCCCTTTCCCACCCTACTTGAGAGAGGGCAGGGAAACCTGCCCTGTGGAAACTCCAAGGCCTTCCTACATTCAGGCCTATGGAGCTTTGCATTCATATAGATTAGTGTCCCAAAAAGCCAGAACATGTCATAAAACAAGTCCCAGTGCCTTTTTCAATGGCTTCTCCATCAGCCCCTATTGTCAGCCACAATCAGATTGTCCATTTTAATCGCATGCTCATTCAGTCCCGGTCCAGCTGGATTTGATGAGCTCCCATTAGAACAGGTACTCTGTCTCAGTTGATGGGCCAACCCCTCGCAGTCCTGAATTCTTTGCTCTTCTTCTCTTTCCTTCTGCCTTTCAACTGGACCTTGGGAGCTCAATCCATTCCTCTGATGAGGGTCTCTGTCTCTATCTCCATCCATCGGGGGAAGATTCTATGGTGATGTTAGAGATAATCATCAGCGTGATAGTGGGGCAAGGACATTTCAGTTACCCTCTCCTCTGCTGTCCAAGGACCTAGCTGGGGACATCCCCATGGACACCTGAGATCCCCACTAGATCCAAGTCTCTTGCCAACCCTAAAATTGCTCCCTTCTTCCCTGCTCCCATATCCGCCCTTCCTCCATCTCTGTTCTCCCACTCCCCCAAGCTATTGCCAGTCCTTCCCTTCTCCTTTCCCTCTCCCCCTCTCCCATTCCCCCAACCTCACCCCATCCATGCCCCCACCTGCATGCTCACCACTTTTGCCCTGCAATCTTGTTTGATTCCAATTTTCAGGAGGATCTATAAATGTTTTTCTTTGGGTTTCACCTTCTTATTCAGCTTCTCTAGGATCAAGAATTATAGGCTCAATGTCATTTATTTATGGCTAGAATCCACTTATGAGTGAGTACAGACCATATTCATCTTTTTGGGTCTGGGTTACCTCGCTCAGTAAAGTGTTTTCTATTTCCATCCATTTGCATGCAAAATTCAAGAT
>LOEQ01004952.1:9101-29557 GCA_001685075.1 Bramus lutescens | reverse complement strand
ATCTATCTATCTATCTATCTATCTATCTATCATCTATTTATCTATCTATCTATCGTGTCTATCTACTGCTATCCTTCATCCATCCATCTATTCATCCATTCATATAGCTTGTTAAATGTCTGTCTCTATCTCTCCCAGTCTCTATCACTGTTGCTCTCTTCTGTATCAATTATTTCATGCTTGGAATGTACCACAAATGTTATGAATGTATCTTAGCATCTCTTTCTAAGTTATTATTCCAGTTATTTCCCATTGTACTCAATTATCCCAAAGAGAAGATCAATGATAAGTGGGGATTAGCCTATCACACAGAATCTGAAGAATTCATTAATATTTCTTTCCTTAATTTTTTCTCACATATTTTTGAAGCTTAAAATCATATTTATCTCTGTAATTCATGTTCTAAGGTAGTTGCTCTCCAACTGTAGCTGTGAACATGTGAGCTTCTGTATACCAGCTTCTATTTAATATATAACCATTTAATGACATCAATCCCAATTCATTATTCTAAAATGCTTTTCAGATTAGACCCTTGATATATCCCTTTTTCTTTAATCTCATCAAAATTACTTCAGTTTGCTGGAAAATATCATCTTTGTCACTGACCTCTAGGGTTCATGATTGCTTCAGGAATGTCTTTCTTCTTTACTGTATTTTCTTTGTTAAATAAAAAGCTCCCAAATAAGAGATTTATTTGTTACTAGACTTATGAAAACAAGAAAGATTTTTACGATAATCTTGGTGTTCTGATATTCCAAATATCTGGATTTTAAATGCAACCTCCCTAATAATCTTGAAAATTTTCTGATATTATTTGTGGCTGAAGCCTTGCATCCTCTATTGGAATTTCTAGTGGAAGAAATATTTTAGAATCTACTGTACTCTTAGCCATTTGTTTGTCTCTAGACCCAAGGCACCAAGCAGTTGCAAGAATGGCCAAGTTTTGACATATTATTTTATTCTTTTGCTTTTGTTTAGTTCTTTCTACTAGAAAATTATAATTTCTATAACTAGAAGTACAAAATTATTATCTTTCCAAGGCTTCAATCTCACCCTTCAGAATCTACCAATTGTTAATGTTGATAGATGAATCTGCAATTCTAAACAGTCTCCCGAAAGTCATAAGTCTCTTTCTCTACATGGGGAAAGAATATCCTTGGTTTTATGTGACTTTTTTCTTTTATACACATACTTAGAATCCTATATAACAGTTGTTTATTTTTTTCTATATTCTTTCTCATTTGTTGCTTTTGTCAAATGTACTTATCCTACTGACTGATTCTTTTCCCAGGATCTAGAGCTCCTCAAGGCCTTTATTTTCAAAAATTTCTGGAATTCACATTTTAATGTTGTTTCAGTTTACAGAAAAAAGTAGCTAAAACTAAGTAACTTTTCATTTGAATGAATGAGATATCCTAATTTCAATAATGCTTTCTTTCATTTCAATAATAAAGTCACAAATTACCTTAGCAAAACTTACATAAAATTAGGTTCATGGACTTTCATTTATTTACGAATAGTTTTGTAGTGCTTGCTAAAAAAAAAATTACACTATGCCATTCTTCTCCCAGAGAATTGGTGAAGCAAGAATATCATTTAGTAAGAAGAAATAGTAACATACAGAACTACAAACAGTGAAAATCGAACAAGAAGACATTTCTGTCAAAGTAAACTGTAAATGCACATTTAATTTTTAGATGCAATTGTCAAGCAACTTGCATTTCTGAAGCTTAGGTTGTCCCATATCCTTTCATTATTGGTAAAACTTTCTTATATGTTTGTGTGTGTGTATGTGTGTGTATGTATAAATTCTCTTTTTCATGATTAATAGATTTTTAGATTTGGTCGTTGGATTCTTATGATTACATTGCTTGGAGATACACTTCAAAAAATAAACATGAAACATAAATCAGAAGCCTGATATTTGTCACTCAAAACCTGGAAAATAATTACAGATCACTGTATGAAAACACATAGAAACTCCAAAATGGCTATCATTATTTCTCCAAAGTAATGAATATAATTATTATCTTTGTCCCCCAAATTATTCCAAATAGCATTTTCCAAGCAATATTTCCATCTCTATATCATAATCCATGGAAAATGACCTAATATATAAGAAACAGAAGTACAAGAACAACCATGATGTTTATGTCAAGGAAATCTTTACATTAATATTTTCTAGTAAAAGAATATAGAAAATCCTTTATTTTTCAAAATTTTTTTAAGTATTTAAAAGTATTTGTTTTAAAATCATACTTCAAGCTGAGGTTTAAAAGTGCATTAAATTTTTCCAAAAAGAATGATTTTTTTTAGAATTTTTTCTACTTGGACTATTTCCCACTATATTTGGAATCATTGTTTTGGTCTCTATAATTAGGACATGAATTGTATTTTGTGTTTTAATGAAAATTTTTTTTAAAAAAAATGAACACTGGTTACTATTAAAGTCTGGTTACTATAAAAGTTGCAAACTATTACAACTTTTTCTCACCTTTTGTTATTTCTTCACCTTTTTGAAAAGGACTGTTAATGTATATAGACCAGGTTAGCCTGGATCTCATATTAAGGCACTTGATACTAGCCTTCATCAATTCACAATCTTCCTACCTTAGTTTCCTCAATTTGAAAATTATAGGCACTAGATTTTTTTCATTACTTCACTTTCCAGATACTGTTCTAAAGCTGACTGCTCCAGAGAAGAGAACAAAGTTTAGATACATACATAGCCAATTAACCCTTTTGATCATTTTGGGTCAATATACCATTGTGCATATGTCATGAATACCATGCTTTGCATATAGTGGACCCAGGACATTTTGTAGAAGTCAATTCTCTTGCCCTTCGATCCTGGGGAGGGTGATTTGGTAATAAAGCTTGCCATAAATATTTTTTTAACTGCTGAGCCATCTCAGCAACCCTGAAGTCATATAATTAAAAGCAAACTTCACAAAGTTCTACAGCTCAAAATAATAATACTCTTTAACCATTTTGCTTTCCAAATTGATTATTCAATAAGAAAAATCTTTAAAGCACTAAAAACTATTTTTAAAATAGCATGACATCTAAAACTGATATTATTTTCATTTAGCTATAAAAATTCAATCAATAATAAAATACCTCATAGTATGGAAAAAGAAATTCATTAATTAAGGAAGATTAAATATGCACTTTAGTAAAAAATGCTTAAATATATAAGTCCAAGTTGTTAATGTCCTATTTTTAAAATTTTGACAATGTATATTTATAACACTTTCTATCTTGAACATATTTACTTCTGCTGATAAGAAAGCATGCCTGGATAGACAACTGTTATTCCTTATGAGTACATAAATATCATGAATTAAATATGTACTGTATCTTTATATACAATACATGTATGGGTTATAGAGATAGTTTATAACAGTCTATATTGCTTGAATTAAAGAATTACTAAAAAATAAAACAAATCAACTAAATATTACAAGAATTAAATGTTTTGATTATCAGAAGAACAAGAATTTGACAGAGTCAAGGAAATTAGAAGAATGTTAACATGTGTGATGTTTGAGTGAACCCCTGAGTAATGAGTACCATAAAAAGAAACGGGGGAAGGATTGAGCACAATAAATGACCTAAGGGAAAGAGTGTTATTACTGTGGACAAGGAAGATATGAGACAGTAAAAAATGAGACAATCTATTAACAATATTTTTCCCATAAGATTTTTGAGATAATTCCAAAGGTATTATCTACAGGAAGCTTTAATGGAGAGTCCCCAAATAGTGTAAGCAAGAAGTTGTTCATTTGGAAAAATAGATGTGTAGGTATAAGAAGACCTGGGTTTGCAGAAAAAATAATATAAAGATCATTAGCCAAATCATTTTCTGTATCTGTTTGCTTGACTGTCTTCCAAGACATCTTATTTTCATTTCTTTCATATAGTCATAGTTGTACTCCTGAAGATTACACAAACACATAAACGTGTACACATTTACACACTCACAGGAAGAAGGAAATTACTTACTTGGCCTCCATTCATTTCATTGTATTTATGTTAATTATTTTTAAAAAAAATCAGGCAGGATACTTTGAATTTTTATTGGTTTCATAAATGTCTACTTGGGTTATAAATTTTTAAAATTCTCAATAGCATCTGTTTTACTGCTTTTTTGTTGAATATCTTCTTATCATTACTGTGGTGAAATAAAGATGTAAATTAGAATTAGAAGTACTTCATTCAGCAGCAGCTGCATTTCTTCACATTGTTCACAGATGGGATGCAAATAGCACAGGGACAACTGATTTGCAGTATGGTGAGGATGTCAAATACATTTTCAATCCTCACTGTTTTCTTAAATTGGTATTAGGACAGACTTTAAATATTCATTGCTGAAAGAAATTATCCTTACTGTCAACAGTCCAAATTTAATGATCTAATTCATTTTTATTTCAAAATCTATTCATTTGGATTGATATGTTCACTAATACCACTGCTATTTATTTTGAAAAAAAAATAAGTTTTGTTTCTTTTACTGCAATGATTAGGAAACTTTGAGTTTAATATCTCACCAAGCGATCTTAATTACTCCAACTTGGGTCACTGATAAAACTGAATGTCCTCACTTGCGTGTCATGTGAATAAAAATCTCTTTAGATTACCAAACATGGTTAAAGCCTTTTCAAACACCCTCATTGTTTCCCTGCTACCAGCTTCACCTGGAATATTAATAATTTCAGAAGATTCAGGAGGACCACAGTTAGATATCATATTCATCTTACAACTGTAACAGGTCATTTTTTTAGAGGTTGCCTTCTCCCAAAAGGGATGTTTTCCTTGGTTTAGCCTTTTCTTGAGGGGATTGGTCAGTACCCTATGAAAATGAGTTGCTCTTAATTTCTGTCATTCCATGATTAATTCTTTACTTCTAACACTTATTTGTGTAATTACATTGTCAATTTAAACACACACACACACACACACACACATATATAATGAGAAATGTAATGGAATTTATTATAATCAGGGAAGCTATAAATCAGGTTGTTTATATGCAGATTGATCTCAACAATTGTATCATGTTCTGTTTTAATTTTGGTATACATGATATGGGCATCCTCATTTAGATAATAAATTGAAATCTATTAATTAATTTGATTTTAATATTTATCAAAATCAATTTCTTCAAAGAAAATACTGAAATCACTTTAAATTAAGAAAACAATGAATATTTGTCAACAAACAGTATTTGATAGCATCTTTTCATATAAATCTAAATAAATATTTAATCATCTTAGAATAAAATAAATATTTACAAATAATTAAAACTTTTAAACAAATATCATTATAAGTATAAAAGTTGTGAACATTTGGCAACACATTATTTCTTTTCCAATAAAGTGAGAACTCAGAAAAATGTGCCTCATTCTCTAGTTACAAATTACTAATTTATTTTTAATGGTATATAGTTACTTCATTCATCTATAGCCATATTAATTCTCTCTATTCTCCTGTATTAGGTAGGACACAGTAAATAAGGAATGATGACATATTCTTTTTCATGTCCAATAGACCCAAATTCTCTACTCTTAAATTTGATTTGATGCAAATCTACACAGATTGAGACAGAGCAGTTGTTTATGAAGTTTTGTTTATACTCTTTTCTGCAAAGACTTGTATTGATTCTTTCTTATAATCTCCAAGACAACTATATTATTCTTAGTCTAGTGAAAAAGATACATTGGACATCCTTGTCCATTTATCTTTGACAATGGACGTAGGCAGGCAAATGCAGACCCCAGTATTCCTGTTAGCAAACTAATTGGATAGAGATAGTGCAAAGGACTCTCTGATACCATATTACACCTTAATATTGATATATGATCTAAGACAATGTTTCTTAGGTTAGAAGAACTATCCAACCCAAGTTGATCAAATTTCTGATTCTCAAAACTGACAAATATTATGTATCCATTTCTATTTGAAAACAAAGGAATTTGTATTAATCTTTTATTTAACTATTATGATAAGTAATTATATTAAGCTTCATATATATTGAGATTGCAAAGTTTTGAAGCTTTGTATATCTGATTTAAGTTTAACACTATAGGATGTTATTTATGGCAAATATTTAAAAAGTCACACGTAACAAGAAAATAAATAAATAAAATACGAAAAAAAATATTCTGAAATATGATAAAAGCAACAAATGTTTTCAATAAAATTGTGAAACAGTAACAGTATGATTATATCATACTGGAAAAACCTGAAGAGAACTTGGAAGAGAATCTCTGAGCACTGAAGAAGGTTATGAATCATGGACAAGTTTAGAATTGGGGGAGGGTTGAGGGGGAGGTGAGAGGCAAGGAGGGAAGCAGAGAAAAATGCAGAGCTCAGTAAGATTCAAGAAAATAAAAATAAAGCATCTTTTCTCCTATAAAAAAGAATTAGTGAAGAAATATTATGTTTTTATTTTCTATAAATAAAATAGTTTCAAAGATCCATATGAACATTATTATTTGAATTTTATATAACTTTACTTTAACAGTATTTAAAATAATGTATGATTCTAGCACAGTTTAATCCATTTTCATGCCACATCATGAAATTCAATTCAAGACAAGGTAATATTTTGGAAAAAATCTTCAATAGCTTCCTAGCTTCTGATGAAGTGCTTCTCAGTTATCCTATTACATCAGTAGATGATAATAATCATGTAAAGAAAAAAATTCTACTAAGTTTCTAAAACTCATATTCAAGGTACACATAGTAGATATTCCAAAATAATAATTATAAGAAGGAAAAAACAAGTGTAAATTAATAACTGGAAAATTGTAAGAAAAGAGAAACAGAAATAGAGGAAGAAAAAGAACAAGACGAAGTAAGAGAAAGGAGTGAAAAAGGAGGAAGAGGAAAAGAGACGATGAAGATGACATAGTTGTAGGTAAGACCAAAATAAAAAGCAAGTATTTTTGATGAACTACATTTTTAATCCCATAACTGTCTAGGCAGAAGCAGACACAGTTCTGTGAATTCAAGGCCAGCCTCAACTACAAAGGTAATCCCATCCACATTGGCATGTCCATTGTGTGGTCCCTGTGCAGCTCAGGTTTAGGTGGTGACGGTGGTTCGTGATGAGACTTCAGGGATGTAGCTTCTGTTATTTTGTCTCAGTTACTGTTCTATCACTGTGAATAGACACTATCACCAAGACAACTCTTAAATTGAAAAAAAAAGACAACAAGATCTAATTGGGAGATATTATGTATTCATTTCTATTTGAAAACAAAGACATTTGTATTAATATTTTATTCAACTATTATGAGAAATTAAACTTCATATATAATAAGAATGCAAAGTTTGGAAACTTTTGGTTAGTTCATTATCTTCATAACAATGAACATCATGGCACACAGGCACGGAAGATGCCAGAGAAGTAGGTAACAGCTGCATCCTGATCTTCATATCGCAGATAGAGGGAGAGAAATTGCACTGGGCTGGCCCTCAGATTTTGAACCCTCAAAAGTTACCTCCAACAATGCCACAACTGCTAATCCTCCCCCAAACCTTCAGCAACTGGGGCCTAAGGATGCAAATATGATCCCATGGATATCATTCTCATCCAAACCACTGCACAGAGACAGTCTAGTCACAAATTCCCTGATCCTCTGGCTCTTGCAGTCTTTTTCCTGCATTGATCCTTAAGCCTTAGCTGCTGAACTTGGTTTCTAGAAGTATCAGTTGAGAGTGGACTCGGCTACTCTGCACTTTCAGAGGGTTTTCTGAATTGTCTTAGTTTGTTTCAAAGAGAAAGAGTCAAGAAAAATATTTCCACTTTTTACTGAGTTTTCTTGGATTTCACATCATGCATTCGGACCCCATTAATTTCCCTACCCTTCATATCTGCCTCTGTCCCTATAATCGCCTCCTCCACAAAATAAATAAGCAAATAAATAAATAAATAAAATATAAAAGAAAAGAAAAAATCTCCTTGTGGAAGCTTCAGTGTCGCACAGTGAGTCACATAGTTTACCTTTTTGTCCATAAATCTTAGCCTGCAATTGCTCACTGCAGTGAGTCATTAGCCTGGATCAAGGTCTCTTGCTTCTGATGATCCCTCACTGGTATTCCTCTTGGATATCCTGCTGTTTCCTTGTGTCATGGAGATCCTACAGTCTTGAATCTGCAGGACTGGACTCTTCACATGCTCTAGTAGATCATAGATTGGGCGCATGTTAAGGTGGGCCGACTCATGGCACTGTTTTTGGGCCTGAGTGGTAGCTGGGTTGGCCAGTTCGCCAGATTTTCATCCTCCTCACCTCCAGTGATAACGCTCAAACACCACCATAAGTATTTTAAGCAATGTAGCTAGCAGCAAACGGTGTGGGGAATTTGCTTTCTTCATGTTTTTAGGTTCCTCCCACTGCACCTGTTTGACCAGTACCAGTTCTAGTGTGTTGCCTAGGAAAGATGCAGTGTTACTCTCTCAAGAGCTGCAGCTACTGAAGGCAGAGCCAGTTCTATCAATCTTGTGTACCTAACAAGCCAATTCTTTGGACTGCTGCAGGCGGAAAGGGGCAAAAGGAGGGAAGGTATTTTTCCCTCTCCCATGCCACTGCTTGGTAGACAAGGAGGGACTGAATCAGATCTTCCTTTCTCCCACACTAGGGGTGGTTCATCAGTGTCCCTGCCAACAGGTCCAGCTCTACTATACTACTCAGGTTCTAGGACTGTTCTTGTATGTACTGTAGCTGATGAGGGGCATGGTCAGTCCTCGTCCTCTCATGACCTCAGGGACAGCTCGCACACCCATCACAGGTATCAAGGGTCTTTTGGGGAACATATTTATCACACCCATGCTGCCATATGGCTGATGAGGAGTGGGGACAGATCTCCAATACTCGTGTTCTTGGAGCCCGTTCACCTACACCCTTGTCAACAGGGTCAGCTCTACTCTGTTATCCAAGTGCCATGCAGGGTCCATTCTCCTGAGTACTGCACCTGATGAGAGGTAGAATCTGCTGTTTCACCAGCCTCAGGTAGCAAGAAGAGGGATGGGGAGGACCTCTTTCCCTCACCTCCACATGGCAGATGGGGGGGGGCTTCAATATGTAAATAGAATAGCCAGGTTTGATCTCTTGCAATAGACGATAAATTAAAGGGTAATAGTCAAAATGATATTTAGAAGAAAGTAGTCTTCATATATATCAGTTAAATAAGTTAAGGGTAAACTCAAAGGTATCAAAATATCTTGGTTTCATATGAAAGGTTTAAATTATAGATTTCCTCTTGAATGAATTTGAGTAAGAATAAACACAAGTTTGAATTTTCACCTTCATCCCTGTGTCTTCTGTCACTAATAGAAGACTTTTCTCTATATCTATTGAGCAACACAGAAAACAAGCATGGGATGAGAATAGGGATACCCTACAGAAATCTTTAGTAGAGTGCTACAGAGTAAAGATTTGGTAGCATTGCTATTTCAAACAGATCCAGAGGCACTCAGAAACGGTAAACTGAATGCAAACACACTTTATCAAGCTCTTTCAGCAGGTTGCCTTAAAATCTTTAAATGGACATTTCTTGTATTATATTGCTTGCAACCTGTGTGCTGCTTTCAACCATTGATTATGACAATACATATATGCATGACTCTGGGGCAAAAACATAATAGAGTAGTACATAGCTTGTGACTAAAGCTATGGATTATTTTAAGTTGTGGAAGGTGCTTAAACTGGAGATCTAAGGCAAGTAAGAGAGGCTCTTATATTGTTCCATTTAAGGGAAATTAAACTTAAAAAGACTGATTGCATAGAAGGATAGCAAGTTAAGTCTTGACTTATCTGACTATGTATTATTCATTTGGCTGTGTGGTCCAATCAGTTTATTTACTTTAAGCACAGGAGATACTTTCCCAAAGTTTTACCGATACTCTTGTATAAATTCTAGTCGTGCACCTATGGAAAGGTTTAAATAGATTGGAGAGAGAGGTTTCCAAATTAACAGAAGAAACACAGGGTGCAGGATAGATATAGAGGTGATGGATGAAATTAGTAGAAGATTGATCTTGAAGTAGGAAACAAGATTATGTTTTAATAATAAATATACAATAAAATATATATGGCATAAAAGGCATAAAACAGACTTTCTGGGATAACAGTGAGAATAACAGGAAAAGATTCTATGATAAATATATAATCTCCATGTGCTTTATTTACATCACATTCCAATGTCACATATAGGAAATGCAAATGGCTTCAATGTTAATACTTGAATGCCTTGAAATTGTGAGATCCATTCAAATTGCTTTTATTATTAGTGGTTATATTTCAAACATTATCATAGTGATGAATTATAGATGAATAATTCTACAGGAATATATTTTTCTTTATGCATGTACATGTATGGTATGTGTATATGCATATCTGAATGTGTATGGCTGAACATGTTTGTATATAGAACTGTGATATTGACTTTTTGAGTCTTTCTTTACCTCTTTTTACTTTATTAATTGAAATAAAAGCACTCAGTTGAATCCAGACTCACTGATGACTGCTAAGTCATCTTGGCCAAGTGATCTCTAGTCTACACCTTCAGAATGCTGAAATTACAGGCAGTATACCTTGTCTAACTGGCAATTAAGCGGGTTCTGAGCATGTGAACTAGAGTCCTATTTGCTCAGCAAACCATTTTAACAACAGAGCCATTTCCTTAACTAACAATTCAATATATTAATGCCAACACATGTAGAACTAATAAAGATTATAAATCCTATTGAGGAATTAATTATCACAAGGTAAGCCTCTGTACCTCAGATAATTTGAATCCTTGACTAAATAGGCTTCCTTATGTTGTTCAAGGCTAGTAAACAGTACAAGTGCACAAAAGGTTGACTATCACTAATGGGCATTTTCAAAGTAAAAAGACATGAAATTTTTGTTTTTGGACTCATTTTAAGAAAAAAATGTGACACTTCAAAAGGTTGTCTATTTTAAAATCTCCACCTAAGAAGACAGAAATATCTATCATTATTTTGGGTGCATTCAAAATGCCTTCAGGTTATCTGTAAATTATGAGGTGACAGATAAGGAAATAAGAGCAACACATATCTTATCAACCTGCATTTTTAATTAGCTTTTGAACCACATAGAAGAGAATGAAGTTAAAAAAACTTATAAATAAAAGCTCACAACTGAATTAGTACTAGAAGCAGATTTTTCTGATCTTGCAAAAACAAAACAAACAAACAACAACAACAAACAAAACAATAACAAGAAAAAAAGCGTTAATGTTTCAGGATCTTAGGTAAACTAAAACTGCATTTGTCATGGCTGCCTCATCCTACAGGATTTTCAATTTCTTGGGTAATACTCAAAAAAACTAGAAGCTTTCTCAGGTTCCACGTACATTGGCTTGCTTTTTACCAATACTTGAAAACAAAGTGAAGACTTTGTTATTTTAGAATAAACTGATAATGTATACACTTAACCTCAAGAGGAATCAAAAACCGTCCTGAGACCTTACTTAGTACTTTGAAAGTTTTATTGAGCTGTAAGGACATCTCTGTGTTGAAATGCTTATTTCCAGCCTCCTTACACACAAATGTCATAATAATGCTCCCTAGTCCTGATGAACAGGATATTTTCAATATAGTATGATGTCTTATGTAAAAGTAAGGGAAACAATGTCTCTGTGTTGCTACTTTTCAAAGAGTAGTATAGTCTAGACCTATATATTCTGCAGATCATGTAGGATAGTTTTAGTTCCATTATCTTTTAAGCATTTATTTTTCTATATGTTGGGGTGAAGAGATAAAAAAAATTGAGAACAATCGATTTTCTTTTAAGATTAGATCTATGATGTACCCCATTACAAATTTGCTGCCATGCTCCCTTCAGTCTCCTGTTTGTCTCTTGTATGAATCTATGCCTGCCTACAGGCTGCCTTATGAATTGGTTTGTCTTTGGGTCTTTCTTTCTATGTCTGTCACAACTGTCTGTGACTGCATGTGGTATCTGTCCATCCTTCACAAAGATCTTAGGTTTGTATTGATTAAAGAGCATAGAAAGGAAAAATGTGAAAGTTTAAAGAAATTTTTAACAAAGTTTCACAATAAATTAAGACGCTGGACGCTATTGATCCCAATATACACAGATAACTAACCTTATATCCAATATCTGCAAATTGCTGCTTTAAACTTTCATTGTAGATTTTAAGAACTTGCTTTTAACTTTTTTATTTGCTGTTTTCAGCAAGTGACAAACATGCATTCATTATTCTTGAGTCAGGGTCATCAAGGAGTGCATAACTTCAAATTAGAGCTGTACATTAGCTTAGATTATAAAAGTTTATCACATGGGAAATCCAAGCAAGATTGAATGTTATATTCTTCTCTTTAAAGCAGGTTCTAAAAAAAGAGACTAAGTACACAGTAGGCTAAGCACTCTTCAGTCTTTGGTTATTTTAAGTTTATTAACTCTGATTGTGAGGTCCAAAGAAAGTTCCAGTTTGTTGTTACATGCATATATGTATATATGCACATACCTATATGAATTCTTAAAAATAACCTTCTAAGTATTATAATTGTACTTGTATGTTTTCAAGACCTACCATTTGTTATTGAATAATCAAATGGTGTGCTCTTCCTTAGGGAAGAGTATTCTCTGCACTCTCAGCATTTCTTAATTGCCTGTAACTTTTTGTACAAGGATGATGTCTTGTGGTCTCTCCCCTGTTCTCTTTGACTTATCCATTGTTGTTGTCCTTGTTCAAATCATGTTGATGTAGTTAGGCTAGTGAGATTTTGTGAGTGCACCTTCTGATATGACTAGGATATACAGACTTATAGAAAATACCCTTTTCTTCCATCTTTTAAAATCTTTTTGCTCCCACTTCTGCAATGTTTTCTAGCCTTTAATTTGATCCATAACTTTATGGATCAAAATTATTTGTAGATACATCCATTGGGAGTGAACTTTTTAACTCTTAATTGTGATTGGCTGTATTTTTTTCTGAATCAGTTTCCTTCTGTCTCAAAAAGATATTTCCTTGGTCAGGGGGAAGGCCTACACTTATCTTGAGTATAAGAATCAATATTCAAAATGTAGCTATGGAGCATGCTGCATTGGTAAAGTGAAGGGTGGAGGTTCTTTTATATCTATGACTCAGTTTCAGTATATGGCATGATTTCCCTATTGTTAATCAAATCTTTATTTCTAATTAGAGAGTTGTTGCTTATTACTATCATATGTGTAACACTATTATACCCATAGGGTGACCATGTCATGCTGGTTATTTTTAAAAACAGAGAAAGGATATAATTACAATATAATCTCAAATAAGTTAGATGATACAGCATTTCCAACAACCATATGTACGTGAATAAATACTTAAAATCATGTGAATACAGAAAAGCAGCAAGAAAAGGTGTAGATGAAAGTTACACATTAGTTAAAATAATTTACAAATTGGTTTCACTGTAACCTTCATTTTCTGTTTTTTTTTATTCAAATAACAAGACAATAAAAAGATACTTATGCTTTAGTGCTGAATTCTATGAACAGAAGTGATAAAATCTATTAGTTATTATAGGTTAACTTTGTCATATTGCAGTAGAAAGCTAAATCATTAATTTGATGCTTTTGCTGCTATTGTAATACAACCTGATCAAACTGTGAGACTCCTTGGTTAATATTAAGTAAATTCATGCCATTGAGGAAAAATGTAAAAAGTTTACCAGTGATTGGAATTTGAGGATATTTAAGTAAAATAAGATTCACTTTCTTTTTACTGTACTGCAGTAACTTGACTTTGTCCCACCTAAAGATGTCCAGTTCAATAGCCCATGTACAATCCAGCACAAACCATGTGAATCATTTCCCAAAATGTTATGCTACCTTATGATCCACCTGGCAGAATGTGACACTCACATGAAAACCCTACATAGTAGACATGTACCTAACAACCCTGTGCCATTCAGAAATATTCTCATCTTGGTAGCTGTGGGAGACTTGTGGCTCCCCTTTGATATTTTCAAAGATTCTGAGACTGTTTCTGAAAAGGACTGGAACATTTGAGGAGATAAGTGGCTTCTTGAAAGGCCAGTTACAGATTTAACTCCATATGAAACTGAAGATGAAAGTAATGTGAGTTTGGGATGGTAAATTATTTTATTCAAAGTAAGAAAACAAATCACTCACAAAGCCAGTTTTATAGACCATTCAATAAAAAAAGAAAAAGTCGATATGTCTTACTTTGTCTACTTGATTGCTTGAAATACTAACATTGTTTGTGCTTTGTTTGATAGCTCTCATCACACAGAACAATTACTGTAAAACTGTGAGCATAAATCATACTAATTAGCTTCTCTTCAATATTCAACTTTCTGTTGTAGTTTTGTAAGCAGTTTAAATTATTTTAAAATTGCTTTAGATTAGAAGAAGTGGTTTCAAGTTAGAAATCATTGAAATTTCTTCTTATATGAAACAATCTTTGCAGTTTATTGTAATGAGGCTCTGAAATACAGATAAATAAATATTTTGTAAATATAATAAGGAAGGCTACTTATAGATTCAATTTTATGGTATCTGGAAATATGATTGGGATAACTAATAATTTAGCTGGCTATATGAACAGAAATAAAACCTTTTTAAAATTTGTCATTGATTGGTAAGGTTATATTTTATAATCATCAGAAAGACGTGTAAAACAGAGAATAAGTAGATCATTCAGGGTATGTTATATATGTGTATGCAAATGCATGTGTGTTTGTACACATATATGTGTGGTGGTGTGCATGGAAATGGCACTGTAATGGAATCTGTGGTAGGATGAAGAATATATCTACAAAGGAGATCACTTAAGTGTCTGTTATTCTCCTTCTAGCACAACTGTCCCTCTTTATAACAGAGCCCAAGCATATGAACGATTAGGGATTCATCAACAATGAAGGTGAAATTTTACATCAGCTCTCCCTCTTTCCATATTTAGGCCACTTTATCACCATGTTATATCTTCTTTAAGTCAGACTGAGGGTACACCAGGTCTCCCTGGTGATAAACTTAATCTGCATCAATGCTTTTAAGGATCTGTGGATATATCTAAATAAATTTGTTCTGTGTTAAAATTGAGCCACACTGTTTTTTGAGAAGCAAATACTTTTCCCAATTCAAAGTCATTGATTTCCTTCCTCCTCTATTATCTACATGTGGTGTTCTTGGCAAACAACAACAGGTCAGCAGGGTGTCAATCCACTAGAAGCAAGAAGGAAAGCTGGTGAAACTTGACTAAGAAGTTGTTATTGGTTCTAACTTCTAGAGACTGATACCTGGCTATTTATTTTCGGCATATATAAGCATAGTACATTTTGCCAAAATGTACCTTGGTGATAATTAAATCAATTATGTGTATACAACATAGCTTAAGGCATAACTACATAAAAATTATTGTAAATTTTAAGTGACATCTTCCATAAGCATAGGTTTATAGATTAGGAGAAAGAAAGCTCATGTTAAACAAGCTCGTGATAAAAAAGTTAAATACCTCAAATCCTAGTCTTTTGAGCAAAAAAAAAGAGATTATACATCTCTCTGAAGGGACAACACTGTGTGTTTAGCATCCCCTTTTTTTCCTAGTGTTCATCTGTGAACATAAGAACCTATAAGTCTCCTGAATAAAATGAAATGAAATGAAATGAAACTTATGCCCTGACTATGCTGAAGCATGCATATGAAGTATGTATACGACAGTTCTGTTGAACTTGTCCACATTAGGTTCCATGGTCTAAGTTGAGGAGGATGACTGACCAGGTCTGTTCCTCATGATGGCACCAGATCTCATTACAGATTGTTGTGAACTATTATATGATTGCTGGGAATTGAACTCAGGACCTTTGGAAGAGCAAGTAGTGCTCTTAACCACTATGCCATCTCTCCAGGTGTATATGTCTTCTACTACTACTTAAATGAATCAAGCAGTTTCCGGAGTCTATAATTTACTGTTACATATATCACCATAAGATCATGCCTACCAATAAGTTTCAAGTGTCTTTCTCCTCCAGCAGCTACATGGCATCTCTTTGACACTGCCTTTTTTTCTCCTAGCATTCAGTTTTGTTTTCCCTGCCTAGCACTATTCTGCTCTGTTGCAGGCCGAAATAGCTTCTTTATTCATTAACCAATAAAAGCATCACGTATACAAAAGGACTTCCCACACCATTTCTCCTTTTCTGTATGAATTAAAAAGAAGGATTTAACTTTAACATAGTAATATATATATATATATGTATGTATGTATGTATGTATATGTATATACATATATGTAGGTATCAAGCAAGAATTACAGTTACATGATTTATGTCTACTTTATCTTTTATCATAAATAAGGAAAACTACAATTATAACTATTTGTTCTTCACCTCCATTAAAGACTCAAATGGATATAATATTACCTAAGTAAGCAGGAAGTATATTGTAAGCAACTTCCAAATCTCTAGAAGTGACAGAAGCATTTTGCTGCCTGGAAAGTCACCCAAAGTTTTTCTGTAACATTGGGGCACTCATCTTCAGCCTACAGGCCCACAATATCCAGTGGTCTTTTCCATGAAGCAGGAAATCCCGTCAATGATAGTTCCACCTATATTAGCAGCTTTTCAGTCACTTTCTTCTGTGTTGTACAGAATGCCTGGCAGACTTTCATGTAGCAGGAACCCCAAAAGACCTTTGCACCTTTAGGCTACTTTATCAGTCATTTTTCTGTAAGTTCTGCATGTCCAGGTCACACAGGGTACTACCAAGAAATCAAGGTACTTTCTTTTCCAAATGTCTAGAAAACTTCATAAGGAGCATCTTTGATTCCAATATTCTTTTTGAAGTAGACTGGTGCTGCCAGGAGCAGATGAGTGTCATTGTCATAAAAAGTCATAAGTTCATAAACATTTTATATGCCAAATTTAGTTAGTCTTTGAAAGGTTTGAAGAATATCTATCGATTTGAAATATATTTCTGTTCATCTAGAAAACCTAACCAACATGACTACATGCTTACTATTATAGATACCTATCTATTAACCTGTATTTCTTAATTATGAATTAAATTTTAAAATAAGCTATCCAAACACAATACCTTAATCAACATCAGAAATAGATAGATAGTATCTATCTATCTATCTATCTATCTATCTATCTATAGATAGATAGATAGATAGAGAGAGAGACCATAAATTTGTAGCAATAAACAAGATCCATACCAATGTAAAGTATTCATCTCTATAACATATACCCCTTTAAATGTAAACAATCATTTATAAGCCATATTTGGGAATTTGGGCATAGTTCTCTCCACACTATTTCCTGCTTTTTGTTGGGCTAAGTAATTTTAGGAGTTCATGTGTGGAGAGCTGCGTAGTGCTGTGCCTTAAAGATGACGCCGGTTTCCGCCTTCTGCTAGCCTGACAGCAAGTGCTCTCTGTGATAAACAAGTCCTTATTTGGCTAAGGCTGATAAGCAGGCTTGCTTTCGTGTATGTGGGCCTATTAGAGATTGCCACGTGGCTTATTGGGATTGGTTGCCCACAGGATATATAGTCTGCAAACGCCCTTCCCGAGAAGAAGAAGATTGTTCAAGGTTCCTGAATTAACTGCATATAGAAGAGCCTGAGTGTTGCGTCTTTCTTGCTGGTCAAGGTGGGCATGACATTCATTGATATGTTTTGTTCCATAAAATCATATTAGTGAGAAAGGAATCAATAGGTTCTCATCATCTGTGGAACCAAAAGAAGAACTTCTTTTCCAAAGCAAGCTCTCTTAAGACCCAAATTTTGAAGTCAAGATACCTTTAAAATATACATATTGGTTTAGCTTAGCAGTCTCCAAAATCAAATGCTTCTCTGCAGTCAGAAAACTCAAAGAAAACACAACAGTATACATAATACTGACTCCCTGTGTATATGCCATATTTACATGGCTTATTTTTCTTTGCTCTTTTAATCTATGACTGTCTTTATGTTGTCTCTTTAAAGACTTTGTCTTATTATTTAAAACCATTTATTTCTTTTTATACCTGCCTATATTCTTTTCTCCCTGTCTCTTAAGCCTCTGAACATTTACACAATACTGTGACCTATTTAGAGGTCTTTCCTATATCAATTTGACTTTATTGCATATCTGACCAGGACCGCTACTTAAAACCCTAAGTGGCTTGGCTAGTACTAAGGCTTCTTTGCCTTTGTCTCTTCATAGTCCAACATGGCGGAGGTCCCTCCATTTCTTATGAGATTATCTGGTGGGAGCCATCCTCACCACTTCAACTCTGGTAATCAATTGGCCAATGCTGCCACCAAGTAACTTGCAACACACTGCCCGCAAAATCCATTCAAGTGCTTGGCCTTCTGAAATAGCCAGAATTGTTTATGAAACTAGCATTAATTAGGGAGCCATCATTTTGAAACCATGAAGTTTTTTTCTGCTAATGTTGAATCAGGAAGACCTCTCTTAAAGGAGCCATGGCACCCCTGTTTACTGCTAGCAAAGAGAGCCCATCTGAAAAAGAAATAAAATGCAGCTAAACTTAGTATTTTTGTGTCTAGAATTCCTTTCCAAGTTCTCTCATGTTTTATGTGGATTTAGCTGTCCCATGTTGGCATGCCAATCTGTGGATGGAGGCTGCTTGTTTGATTCCTAGCATCCCAGACCCAAAATAATCACTCAGAATCTATATTAATTACAAGACTGCTTAGCCCTTTAACTTATGCATATTTCTGCCTAACTATTATATCTTAAATCAACTCATCTCTATTAATTTGTGCATCACTATGAGGTTGCGGCTTACTGGCAAGTTTCTATCATATGTCTTCTCTGGTAGTTACATGGTTTCTCTTTGACACTGCCTTCTTTCTCCCATGATTCAGTTTATTTTTGCTCACCTAGCTCCATTCTGCCCTGCTTCAGGCCAAAGCAACTTCTTTATTCATTATCCAAGAAAAGCAACATATATACAAAAGGAATTTCCACAGCAGAATGTGTTAGGCAGAATTCTGGAATCCAGTAACTCAATGAAAAAAATTCAATAATTTGCCTTGGTGTTGCTGTATCCTAACATCTTCCTTGGTGTAGGGTGTGAGAAGGTGCAACATCAATGACACAGAAACAGTAATCTACTGAAAAGGATATAGCAGCAGGTTCTTTTATTTAGCAACTGAGAAAAACTTATATGTCCTCTTAGAACCCAGGCGTTACTCTCTGTTGACATTATGTGGTCACCCCTCATTATCTAGGCATGATCACAACTTCTGACAGCACCTGTTTTAAGCCCTCATGCAGCATCACGTGGTTGACCTTCAGAGGCTAGGCATGATCAAGACCTCTGACAGTGTTAGGCAGTCTCAAGGTTTGTGGCTCTTGGTAAGCCTTAACTTAATATGTATCCACTTTTTTATCACATGGATGCTCAGCAGAAGCCAGAGTTTTTTTGCTCAGGCCTTGTTGATCCCACCTCAGGAGGGCTCAGCAACTATACTGTGCCTGACTTAGGTTGACCTTGTGAGTAAGCTCCTACCTGTAATTGAATACCTACCCTTGAAGATCATTCATTCTCAGAGAGCTGCCAGGGTGAGGGAGACTAAGCAGTATCCTTTTGAATTACAGATAACCAGGCATTTATCACCTCCTGCAAATGACTGCAAGAAGGATGCCAAAATCAAAGAGTTTCCTTATTTGCTGCTGGTTGCTCTCAGAACTGCTGCAGGAGACATTTAAAGAAAATACAGATCAACAACATCACTCTGTCATAACACATATGTGAGCATCCAGGAGGGATCAAGTAGCCTTTTTAAATTACATCAAAATTTTTCAAAAATGAATTATCAAAGACCACAACTTCTGCCCTTAATAAATCAATTGGAGGGGGCAATGAGAGCAAGAAAGAGGAATAAACACATTAACCACCCTGGGCTATTCCCTTCTTTGTGGAAGAAGGTTCATTCATGGCTAGGCACACATCTATTACGGGGATCCATATTCACATTATGGCAGTATGAGAAAAAACATAAGTATACCCTCCCCTACAAGTTAGCAGAGGGAATGTCAGTTGCCATTGGAAAGACATAGAATCTCAGCATCTCATCAGGGACAGGTGTGATTCTTGGCAGAGATGCCCAGTGCTTTGAAGCTGGGCTTGTCACCTTGTCATCAAAACTGAGAAAGGTCATATGGTCATTTTTGACTGTAACCTTTGTTACAGTCAAATGAGGATCTCTCCTAGCTTCTGGCAAGATAGTCATGACCAATAGCTTCTTAAGAGCTATGTTGTTCTCTCCACATTGGCTTGTCCCTGTGGGTTGCAGAGGATGTTAGTGGTATGGGAAACCTTTCAGAACGCCAATAAAGTTATTGAAATGTTGAGAGGCTTATGCAAGGTTGTAGTGATAAGGGGAGCGGGCCCTGCTTTTCGTCCGGCCCAGCTCCCGCACGGCTAGCTTATACCC
>LOEQ01004951.1:164606-175391 GCA_001685075.1 Bramus lutescens | reverse complement strand
CTTTTGGGTATATATTCAAAAGATGCTCAATTGTGCCACAAGGACATGTGCTCAGCTGTGTTCATAGCAGCATTGTTTGTCATAGCCAGAACCTGGAAACAACCTAAATGCCCCTTAACAGAAGAATAGATAAAGAAAATGTGGTACATTTACACAATGGAGTACTACACAGCAGAAAAAAATATTTTCCACCTTTTATGAAAGCCTAAAATTCACAAAATCAAATACATACACTGAAAATAAAAAAATAAACTTTGAATTATTGGGGATAGATTTGTACAGTTCTTTAAAAAAAAACACTTCCAAATGGAAAGTGTGGGGAGCTTTCTTTCATTTTTATATCCTGGAAGAACAATCATATTAATTTTTATTATATGAGTTTTGTTATCTTGGGCATTATGATAAAAATTATGAAATGTAACAAAAATAAATACTAAAAGAGATATTCCTCTAACTGGACTTATTTTATTTTTATCATATGAAAGGAATGAATTGAGCATGTTTTTCTGTAAATATTTCTAACAAAAGCTGTATAGAAAGTGGACATGAAATTGTTTATTTTACATTTAGTTTTTGAAATACAGTTATTAAACTTGGCATTTCTGCTGAAGTACACAAGCTTACTTGTGTAATCTTAAGTGAATCTTAAGGCTATCCTTATTTAAAGTGTTTACATTTGTTACCACATTTTTCCATTTTTCTTTTTATCAATTGTTGACTGGTTTAAGTGTGACTTGTGCTTTCTGTGTTTCCTAAAATCATATCCATGGACATTGCGCATGCTTTAGTTTTGTGTGGCTTTTACTTTTTCACCATGTTAGTTACTGTGCTTGTTCTAACTGACCTCTGACAAGAAGCCACTTGAGGAACCAGGAGTCTATTTTGGCTTCCGGTTTGAGGGATAGTCTGTTGTGATGGGGAAGGCATGTTGACAGGAGTTTGAGCTGGCTGATTACAACCAGGTTGTGTAATCTCAAGAGGCGGCAGAGAGCTAACTCAGTGGTTAAGAGCTCTTGCTGCTCTTGGAAAGGTCCCAGGTTTGGATCTCAGGACCCTCACGTGGTTCACATACATTCCTAACTCCAGTTCCAGGATATCGGGTGCCCTTTTCTGACCTCCGCTGGCACCACACATGCATATTCCAATACATGCATACAGACATAACACTCATAGACATAAAATAAATCCATCTTTAAAAATTCCAAACAATTTTAAGGCTTGTCAGCAATGACACATTTCCTTCAGCAAGCGTCAACCTCCTCAAGGTTTGGCCTCCTTCTCAAAGTGTTGTAGCACCTGGGGACCAATAGCTCTACACATGAGCTATAGGGCACACTTTACATCCAAATCTCAATACATAAGGCAAGTGACTTGCTTTTAGTGCTTATTACAGTATAATAAATAATTTCTGATAATTAGACACTCATCTAGTTTAACTAGTAAGGGACAGAGTTTTCACTAACTAACTTAGAATGTCATACTGATGTATTTCTTTTTTACACATACACAGATGCATGCATGAACACACACACAGACATAGTCTGCTGTGTATAACTGCTATTACTCTATCTAATTTGTATATGTTTATGGCTGACCCTTTTAAATTAGGGTTCTATTTAAAAAAGCTAAACAAACTGATTCCCCTCTCTTCCAACAGTCACTGACTGATTGTAGTTCATTATCTATGGGTGCAGTCTTATGAAATCTTCCTTCCTCCATATTGCATGTCAGTTGATATGCTTTTTTCAGGTTATGTTCTTATTGAGAATTCAGGAAAGCAACACCGTGCTCAATCCAGAAGAATGCTATCATAAAGTAATTGTCCTGGTATTTAGGCTCTTAACAATATTTCTACTTTTTCTTCTGCCGTGTTTTCTGAGTTTTAGGTGTAAAGGTTGTATTTTAGATTTTCCATTTTTGCTTGGACAACACACAGACTTATTCTCTGTATTTTGATGGGTTCTCTGTATTTCTACAAGTTTCTATCTGCCATAAAAAGAAGCTACTTTAATGATATGTGAGAGCTGTATTTATCTCTGGGTATAATTATAAATATTCAGATGGCAAATAGAAACTATTACCTTAGTAATATTGCCATAGTAGGTTTTCTCTAAGGCCTATGGCCTCTCTAGCTATGAGTTCTTGTCTAGGCTTACAATATCAGGCATGAGTTCTCACCAACTGAGCTGGCTTCAGGTTCAATTTGACAGTTATTGGTTGCCTACAAGATACAAAGTCTGATTGTACTATTGGAGACAGCTAGTCAGTCCCATCATTGCTGCAGTTACTTTTCTCGCTTGGTAGTGCGAATGGAGCCTTCTGACACTATGAGAGACAGCTCTCTAGGAGGAAGCTTCCGGGTCAGTGACAATATAGTTTCTTTAAGTACTGTGACCAAAAGGGTACAGTGCCTTCAACAATAGGGTTTCACCTCATGTTCTGGCAGGAAACCAAGAGTGTTTTGGGGTTTCTTGGATTCCCCTCAAACAAGAACTCAAAGGAATGTATTCTCTGCCTGGCAATTGAATGTTTTTACTAGGTAGTCTGTTGTTCCTGTCATGAGCATTATTGAACATGTATGGTAAACTTAATAGAAATTGCACATATATATATGTATATGTGTATGTGTGTATGCATATGTATTACATGTATTTTAAGTAACATAATAAGAAACAGGTTTCTCTAGGACTTTTGAAAACATCTTTAGTGCTATTTATTCTTCTTCCTCCCCTTTCCTGCTGGATTATCCTTTATCCCTTCTCCCCAGTTAAGTTCCTTCATTTTCCTCTTTCCTACTCATAGGCTCTCATGTCCTCCTATCCCTAGGGCTCATTCTTCTCCTTTCTCTGTCAATGGTGCCTTTCTACATTCTTGACTTTTGTTGTTAGTCCAGGTTATACATCAACCTCCAGATTGGGATTTGGAATCCACAAATGAGAGAGAACACAGAGTGGTTGTCTTTCTGGATCTAGGTTACCTCACTCAGTATAATATTTGATAGTTCTATCTATTTACCTGCAAATTACATATTTTCATTTTGGAAGTCCCTTGGGCATGTGTACCACTTTTCCATCATTCATTCACTAGCTGACCACTCTCTACGCTGCTTCCATTTCCCAGTGATCGTGAAGAGAACAGCAATGAACCTGGCTGAGCAAGTATTTCTGAAGTAGGATATCAAGTCCTTTAGGTACATGCCAACACATGGTAAAGCTGGGACAATAGCCTTTTGATAAATTGTTACACTGATTTCCATGTTGGCTAAACCAGTTTGCAATCACACAAACAGTTTATGAATGTTCCCATCTCCCCATACCCTTGCCAGCATTTGTTGTTAGTTGTTTTCATAATTTGAAATGTTTGAGGTAGGATGAAATCTCAAAATGGACATAATTTTTCTTTCCTGATAGCTAAGGACATTAAATATTTCTCCGGTAGGATTTGCTGAAGGATGCAGAAGCAGGAGGATCACGAGTTCGAGGCCAGCCTGGGCTACACGTTTAAAAGGTTTTTTTTTTTAATCATTCTTCTTTTGAAAACTCTCTATTTAGATATATAGCAATCTTATTAAAACCAGGAATGAGACAGGGCTGGCCACTCTCCCCACTCCTTTTCAAGATAATGCTTGGCACCTTAACTAGAGCAATACAAACGAGAAGGAAATTAAATGGATACAAATAAGAAAAGAAACCCAGTTATCCACATTTGCCTGAGATGTGACCTGATACATGTGAGATCCCAAAGATTCCACAGACTATTTCTAGAACTTGTCAACTTGTTTCTTCAATATGCTAGGCCATTGTCAGTGTCCATGCATATTTGCTGCAGGCTGTTTCGGCACAGCAGTCAGACACACAGCAATACTTTCTAAAAATGTAGGAGAGCAATCACCGTGACACTTTCACTTAGAGCTCAAATGGTGCCTGTCCTTGCAATGACTAATGTTATCTATCCCTTAACCTTCTCTCCCTTATGACAGCATCCCCCAGTTTTGTCTATCTTTTAGACTTCAAATTCCCATCATCCCAAATCCATGCACAGGCCTTGTTTTATACCTATACCTTTATACCCTAATGACAGCTTGCTCCACTAAGGCTAGAGGAAGGTTGAAGTTATGGCTGTACCTTGCTTTCACTTTCCTTGTGTATGTGTGGTGCCAGGGAGTGAACCCAGGGTGTCATCCATACTAGACAAACACCGTATTGTTGTGTTTTTTCCCAGCCTTCCTTGGTGACTTTTGAGTGATGGGTCCACCCTGTGTCTGTCCCTAGTTCCTTTTTAAGGCACAAGTGTGATTGCTATCTCACACTTTGTTGTGGGAGTCCTGCATTATTGGAGTCCTGCATTGTTTCCGTACACAGGTTTAACTATGCATTTTACTGAGCACTGAGATGGGTGCGAATTGAGAGTGGTGCCTCTTTCCTAAGTGATGACCTTGGACTACAGGGAAACAGGAGCAAGTTGATTTGGTTTTTCTTCTCATTCTGCTCATCGACAGAATAGTTTGTGTCATTTTTCTAAAAAACGTCTTGAGTGGTCAAGTAATCAACTTGGCATTAGTCTCCATCCATGTCAAGAATGTTGTCCTCTTTTTCTTCCATCCCCTGCTATGTCTTATGTCACCTGGCCAGCATTGCAGTTCATCTGTGACTTCATATCCTGTGTGTTTTCTCTGGGGATGGTTTTCTATGGCACCATAACTAAGATGAGGTTTTCTTCAAATGCTACATTTTTTTAAGGACATCTTAGTCTAGCTACTTACTCCCAAGCACTAGTTTACAGTTCCTACAGTAAATTTTTATGCCTTTTCCTTAATTCATCTATAAGCATTCTAAATAACTTATTTTTACATTAGATCATAAGACTATTTGGAATTTTATATGTGAAAATCCAACTTTCAATTTCTACAACTACCCAGCCAGTTGCCAGCCTTACTGTTGGTATTTGTTCCTCTTTCATATTAATTCATAGTACAAATGAACATCCGTTGAATTATCCTTTCTAATTATTTCCTCTGCACCTATCCTTCTACTTCATAGAAAAATCTGTTCCCTTGACAGTGTGCTCCATTCATGAAATGATTAGGAGATACTTTCATCAGAACTAAAAATAACGATCCGGACACCTCCAGTGTCAATTACCTCAGCATACTGAGCTCACACCTGGCGGCTCGCCGGTCTTTCCTATCGCTGGCATTCACGCTGCCAGACAGCCAGTTGCTCCGGGCAGAAACTTTAGAAGGATCCTAAAATCCTCATGTCCGGTTGATTCACAGGACTTGTGAATTCCCTCTCCCAAAGATCTCCAAACTCTCCTCTCCTCTCTACTGACTCTGCATTCCCTGGAATTCTGTTCTCTGTCACGCCTCAGCTTAAATGTCACCTCCTCTGAGAGATTTTTCAGGCACTGTTTAAGAAGCGTTGGTTTACAGTCACTGCTAACCCAGCTCTTTTCCTTTGGAACTCCTGTAACAGTTTGTGGTGACCTGCTTCTTACCAACTTATTGTCTGCTTTCCCACTTGCATGTAAGTTCTGCGGTAGCTGGGTTATATCCTGTGTGTCTGGTAACTAATGCTCTAGTGCCAACTCATAGCAGGCACTTAGTAACAAGAAGGAATGAACGGCTGAATAAAAGCATTAATGCTCCCATCACTATTTGGTTCATTTGCTTCCATTCCCCTTGCTTGTGTTTTTTTTTTTTTAACAAATCCCCGTGGCTCAGATAGACTGTTTATCAAGAACAGATATCTAATTATCTAATTCTGGTACTTTCCAGATTACAGACCATTCCCTCTTAAGTGCAAAGACGATATCATTTTCATTAGCACATAAAAAGAGGCAGCGCTACTTTGAAGCCACTTTAGGTTTTGACTACTCAAAATGTAACATACATATCACATATGTACCATGCATCAAATGTAATATATCACACATATTTTGCCAAAAAAATCTTGAAATTCATATCAGATCTCAAATTCATCATGCACACAGCAACAACAAAAACCTCCACTGAAGTCAAAGAAAAAATCCATAAATTCATCTTGATCAGTGTTTCTCAATCTGTGGGTTGTGACACCTTTGTGGGTCAAAGGACCTTTTCATAGAGTCCCATATAAGAAACCATGCATATCAGATATTTACATTATAATTCATAGCAGTAGTGAAATTACAGTTATTAAGTGGCAAAGAAAATTTTATGGTTGGGGTCACCACAGCATCAGGAAGGTCGAGAACCTCTACTCTAGAGTTACAGCATCAGGAAGGTTGAGAACCTCTACTCTAGAGTATACTTATCATCTCTTCGAGCGTGTTCTCAACTCATTTTTGTTAAACATATTAAATTCTATTATTTCTATCTTCAATGTTTTGTTCCTATTTGCTTTTATGTTTTGTTCCTATTAATCTTTTTGTTTATTTTGTTTTCTAGTAAAATATTATCCTTTGACTGGGTAAACTGATTGAAATTTTATGGAAAAGAACTGTATTTTGTGATTAGCCTGTGGGGTTCATTTTATTCATGCCATTTTCTCTTCTACATATCATAAATTAGAAGATCATGATAAATTTTCAATGACAAGAGCAATGTCCCTGTTTACCCAGCATCTGTATCACCTACTTGTGGAATTTGGACTCTTGGACAGTGGCTAAAACATTGAATACCTGAATGATTAAATTTTGTTTTATTTTAGTTTAGTTTAAATAACCAGTCTTGACTGTGGCTACTGTATTGCAAAGTTCTAATGTTAGCACCCCAATAAGAAGGCAGAAACTAACAGTCTCTTTGAAAATGTGACACTCATTAAGTCATTGACTGTAAGAGACAAAGGTGAACTGCTAGAAAGTATGCTAGCTAAATAGGAATCACTGGATTTTAGCAAGAAATAAATTTCCAGAGATATTGTCAGGTTTCATTGTGAAAAAATGCCATTGTTTCAGAAGAGGTCATATGAATGCACAAACATAGACAGTTGATAAACATCATTTCCAGAAATCTTACATGAAGAAACCACAATCTTAAGGAACTATTTAATAAGATAATGGTGGTTTTGACAGAAGGTCACTCTCTGAAAACTGTCAGAGGGCCTCATTGCCAAGGACAACAACCACACTACTCATTGAATGTAGAAAAGTCACGCTGGTATAGGTTTGGAGCCTTTATACCTACATTCTGGTCTCTCTGGTGCTAGAAGACATTTTTAGGCTATGGAAAGATACACCTGAATGCTAACTAAGACACAAAACTCTCCACCTACAATCTGTCCTGCTTACCAGATATTTTGGGGCAATGGTGGCAGAGAACTTGTGGGGATGGCCAACCAATGTCTAGTTTAACTTGAGGTCCACTCCATGACAGAGAGCTCATGTGCTATACTGCCTTGAGAGCCAGGAACTAAAAACTAGATTATAACCAAGCACTACTGGAAAAAAAAAACCCAACCAACCAACCAGCCAACCAACCAAACAAATGCGATGAAATGATTACTAATGCTTTTCTACTATACTCTTGGATAGGTGCCTTGTCCAGTTGTCATCAGAGAGACTTCCTCCAGAGACAAGAGATGGGAGTGGGTATAGACACCCACAGTCACACATTATTCAGAAGCAGATTCTAAACCGGAGGTCTCCATCAGTTTCCTCCCCTCAGAGATCAGTGTACTCTGCTGAAGAGGCAGAGGAAAGATTGTAGGAGTCAGAGAGGATGGAGGACACCAGGAGAACATGGCCCACTGAATCAACTAGCCAGGGGTCAGCTGGGCTCACAGAAACTGAAGCAGCAAGCACGGGGCCTGCATGGGCCTGTACAAAGTCCTCTGTGTATGTGTTATGGTTGTTAGCTGGGCATTTTTGTGGGGCACTCCTAACAATAGGGACAGGTGTGCTTCTGACTCCTTTGCTTGCTCTTGGGACTGAGTCTCTTCCTCTTTTCGGGTTGTTTTATCCAGCCTCAGTATGAGGACTTTCGCCTTGTCTGATTGTATCCTGTTTTGTCCTGTTTGACTGTTTTCTCTTGAAGGTCTGCTCTTTTCTGAAGAGGAAATGGAGGGCAAGTGGATCTGAGGAAGAGGGGAGGTGTGGGGATCTAGGAGTGGAGGGAGGGAAAACTGATTGGGATGTATTACACAAGNAAATAATCACACAGAAACTATATTATTTAAATCACTGCTTGGACCATTAGCTCTAGCTTCTTATTGACTAACTCTTAAATCTTAATTTAACCCATTTCTAGAAATCTGTGTAACACCACGAGGTTGTGGCCGACCAGCAAAGTTTCAGCATGCCTGTCTCTGGCAGAGGCTCCATGGCTTCTCTGGACTCCGCCCTTCTTTCTCCCAACATTCAGTTCAGTTTTCACCACCTAGTTCTGTTCTATACTATCAGGCCAAGCCAGTTTTCTTTATTCACTAATGGTAATCACAGCATACAGAAAGGAATCCCACATCACACAGACCCTCCCTTTTGAACAGGGCAGTCTACTTCTCAATCCATTTCATGTGATCTGTAGTCATTCACCTAGTTTGTTGGACCACATGGTGTGATTAGGCCATACACAGCCTTACGTATTCCCCACCCCCAGAGCTATCTCTTCAGTTCACCATGTCATAAGAATACTCAGAAAACCTTGTGTTTGCATGTGTCTGTTTTAGAAGCTGGAAGGATAAAGTAATCCCAAAGCAAGAAGAGGGAAGGAAAATGTTTAAATGAAGAGAAAATTAGCAAACATGGAAGTGCAAAACCACAACAGTAAATAATAATAACAATAAATCTGAGTTAAACTCAAAGGTGTTTCTTTGAAAGCATAATATTTGCAATAATCTCACTAGGCTGTTTTTATCTAACTACTCCCCTCACACCCTCCAACCAGCTAACTGAACAAAACAACAACAAAAAAGGAGTTTTAAATATTAGGGAAAGAGCCACCATAGTAGACTTCACAGGTTTTAAAGGAGCAATGTGTTTAGGAGAGAAAAAACCATGAAGTTGGGTGGGTAGGGAGGTGGGGAAGGGGTGGGGGAGGATCTGGAAGAATTTGAGGGGAAAGAAAAAATTATGAGCAAAATATATTGTAAGAAATTCTCTAAAAATAAATAATAAGAAAATCATTTTAAAAGATAAGTAGCTATTATAGTAACATTGAATTTGAGAGCATAAACAAAATAGAGGAAGTCCTTAGTAGTTACAAATCACCAAAACTTGTATAAAAATTGAATTACATTATATGTACTTAAAATGATGAATTTAGATATTGTAATCAAGAAAATTATGGGCTCATATGACTTCAGTAGTGAGCTCTATCAGTCATTTAGGGTGTAAATTGTAATAATCCTCTATGAACTGCTTCAGGAAGGACCACATTCCAGGTAGCTAAATAAGGCCAATATTACCAATTCCTCATCAGAAAAAGTTCACAAAAATTTACTATAGGGTGCTATGTCCCATGGGTACATGGAAAAAAATCCGTTAAAGGCACAGGTTAATTATTATTGTATTGGTATGCAAACTTTGGTAATATTGGTATGCAAATGAGTACACAAATTAAACATATTCTATGTCATGAATTTGGAGACATTGAAACCATTGCTCACTTAAATTGTTCATATATAGCTTTCTGTGTGTGTGTGTATACAAGTGTGCTCAGTTTGTGTGTGTGTGCATGCATATGTGTGCATGTGTGTGTGTGCAAGCTAAGACCACAAAATGAACTCTACATTTAAAAAATTCAGTACACAATCCAGTATTCTTCATTATCAAACATAAAAAGAGCACAAATTAGTAGATCTAATTCAGAAACCTATAAAGAGACAACACATAGTGAGTACTTGGAGTTTATACATGGGTTATTTGATTTAATATTAAAAATAACTCTACAAAATTCATAATGTAAACAAAAGACAAAAAAAACAAATTGTGTTAATATATGTGCAAAAGAGTTTATTTTATTGATTTTTTGTGAAAATTTAATACTCTTTTCTCACAAAAGTCTCATTCAAAAAAGAAAACTTCCTGTTTCAGTGAGTGCCTGTTGAAAACCTCGAGCTATTATCATATGCTGAGTAGCAATGGAATGGATGGTAGTTTTCCATTCTGATCAGAAACAAGGCAGAAACATCAGCTCTCAACATTTGCTTTCCACCTGGGACAATTGCCAGCACCACATGGCCAGGAAATACATAAAAGAGATATAGATCAAACAAACGATAGTAAAATTGCCTATTTGTATATAGTATAATTCTGTATATTTTATGATTCGATTCATTTGCCCAAATCAGTAGCATTGTTATTAGCATAGACGATTTGAAAACTAAACCACTTTAAACCTTAGACTTTCATTAATGCATGAAACACTTAGAATTAAAGTTTTGAAAGTATATTCAAGACATGTGGACTTGAAAATTGCAAAACATGGCTTAGGATGCTAAAAATGTAAATTTCTGAGTCGCAGTTTGTTTCTGGAATAGAAGTTGCAGTATTGCTCAGATGCCAGTTTCCCCCGTATTAATTTGTAGACTCAACTTAGTTGCAGTCAAAGTCTCTATTTTCTCTTTTATAGCAGTAGAAATCTCTGAGTTAGTGCTGTGCCCTTTTTAGAAACAAACATACTCTCATGATCCAACCTGGTAATTGTGAGCCTGAGTCCCAAAGATTGGAAAAGTTATGTGCATGGAAATACTTGTGAATAGATGTTCTTAACAGATTTTAAGACTTGTCCAAACTTTTGCCGGGCAATCTTGCCTACCTCCGATATCCAGGAGGATAACTACGTGTTTTTCTTTGGGTTCACCTTCC
>LOEQ01004951.1:127274-138650 GCA_001685075.1 Bramus lutescens | reverse complement strand
CCATCCATCCATCCATCCATCCATCCATCCATCCATCTATCTATCTATCTGTTTCCCCAAGATTAAGGTACAGAGCTTACTAGGCGTAGACTCTTTCTCTAGAATATATATTTTGGGAATGTATTGTTCAAGATGTTGCTCTGTAGACCAAGGGGGGAAATCTGCATTGAAGTAGGCAACAAAAGAAAAGATAAATACAATGGTCTTGATTTTGAAAGGTTGATGCTAGGATCTCCTACATCCCCAGAAGGCACACCCCTACCAATAATCTTTTTCATTTATTTATTTATTTGGCTTGGAAGAACCTTACAGTGCAGTACCAGCAGGGGCATTTGCTTTGTAATTAGGGTAACACTGTCAGTTCTGGAACCATTTCTTCAAGGGTCTGAGATCAGAGACCAAAGCCCCAGGCACATCTACTCAGTCCACCATGATAAAACTCTGTAAAATCATCCAGGTTAATAACACCCCTTAGCACCCTGTGTCAGAACTGTATGTACCACAGCTCCCCACTTTGCCCTGGACTGGAGAGAAAAGGGTCACCAAGTTAGCAGCTCTCTCAAAGGGCAGTTTTCTCTTTCATCAGTATGCCACCCACAGCCTCTGTTCCTCAGCTTATTCTGAGAGAATCTTTTTCCTAACTTACAGCAGCAGATCGGGTGCAGAAATGCCCTTATTGCAGGTTGTAATAAGCATTCTTAATTTCCAGCAACATGATTTCCCTTCACCTCTTTCTCCCCAGCTAGCAATATATGGGAGTTGAGTTTCCTGCTGAGTTTTCCAGCATTATTGTCAGGTCAAAACCCAAGCATATTAACAGGAAGCGTGCTATTCTGCATCTAGAAGCCAGAGCATAATAAGCATTGTTAATTTAGTTAAAAGAAAGACAGCTGCTTACGATTACTGTTCTTGTGTATGTGTGGGAGTTAAGAGAATAATGTCTCTTTTCCAAATTATGCATGGTTTTCATTTGCTTATATATGAAATTTAATTGATGGAATTAAGAAGCTGAATGAAATAATGAGCTGTTTGGAAGGAAACTGGGCTATTGCTGTTCACTTAGATGCATGGTTGTATGAAGTCCTAGAAACCAGACAATCCCCAAATCTTTCTTTACTGAATGTTGTATTCTGGGTTATAGTTCCTGTGAAAAACATAGAAAACTATTCTACTTTTCAGATAAACCTTTTTGGTAACTATTACTTAGAGCCCTGGTCTAGCTAATGACTTTTAGTTGAACCACTGTTATTTCTAATATGTGATTTGACAATTATTTAGATGATACACATGCATGCAGATGTGTATAAAGAGTTTCTTTGCAAAATAGAGTTTGTGTATTGAGTCTAAACCTCTTGTTTCCACTTGGCTTTGACTACTTCTTACTACTTTTTCTTCTCTCTAAGGGGTAGTACCCAGAATGTGCCAGACAGTCTATTCATGTTGTCTCAGCTATTCTTGAGATTCACTGAGAACTCAGCCTGCTGCAATTATGTCTCCACAGCAGGGCAGGCAGCTGCTCTGCATTGTGGGATACTTACAAATGTCACAAAAGAAGAATGGTTTCTGACTTAAATTAACCCTTTGAGAGTTAGTTTATATCTAATAAAATTTGGATAAAAATGTAAAGGCGTATGGTTTTGACAGTAAATTCACCCATTTAATCACCACCCTACTCAAGAAGGATAACCTTTCCTCTTCCAGGAACTCCCCCTTGACCCTTTGCAGTATCCTCTTATATTCTCCACATTTTAGACTGATTATGCTTTATTTGGGAATTTCCAAAAGCAGAGCCATTCAATTCTGTATTTCTTAGGCGCTTCCTTTTTTGACTACTTTGATAAATTCTTTTAAAAGTTTATTATTTATGTCCATGAATGTTTGTTCCTTCTAACTTACAAGAGTTTTCTATGTACAAATATACCTTAATTTTGAATCTGCTTATTGGTGACATATACACATACTGACTCTACTTTTTAACTACTCCAAATAAAGTTGATAATTATTTTGTAGACATTGGTCTTCATTTCTCATATTTAGGAGTAAAACTCATGGATTTCATTTAAGATATTATTTAAAGAGAAATTGTTTTGTTTTTCTTAATGACACATATTTATTTTGAACATAAATAGTACTTTATCTAGGCTGAATATTTGATACTTTAAGGCACAGCACATTGTCAATGTTTGTCTGAGTTGACAGATATTTTGATTTTTGTCAATCTGGGAATAAATACTGCTTTGCATGTATACCTAGGTACAACATAGACCTTCTAGATCAGGCTTTGTTAAACTTTTTGCATTCACTATTGTGTGCGCATGTGTGTGTGTGTGTGTGTGTGTGTGTGTGTGTGTGTATGACACGGTGCTCAACTGGAGGTCATAGGACAATATCCAAGACTTGGTTCTCTGTTCCCATTGTGATGGTTCAAATGATGAAAAGCAGACCATCAGTCCTGACGAACTTAACCTGCTGAGCCATCTCACTTCTCTAAATAAATGTATAAATGTATTTTGTTTAATTTTTTGTCTACTTTACATGCATTATTCTCCCAGGTTAGGCAACGGAATGATGTAAAAGACAGAAAATAGATTCCCCTATTAAATAGGAATGCTTGGAACCAAGCACTGTAAGTAAGAAAAGAAATTTGCAACATAGATACAAATACGAAAAAGGTATAATTTTCTACCTCCAGAATTATATTAGTAGAGGAAAAGTAAATGTATCTATATAATGAGGTAAACACAGCAATAATGTATATGGAGAGGGTTTTAATAAGGTTATTAAAGTGTCTTTAGATTCTAAGGGAGACGAATTTTAATTTCATAGGAATAGGGAGAGTATTACAAAGGAGATGCAATTTGTACAGAGTCCAATAGATGAGACGAATTAAGATGGGCAGACCAGGAACATAGCAACACAGGGAGAAGGAAGAGAAAGAATAGTGAGTTGTGGGGTGTGAATAATGAGACAGACAGATAAATTAAGTTGAGCCTGACAACCAGAGAGACAGAATGCTCTGAATTAAAATAAAAATCCAAACTTGAATTCAGGATTATTACTATTCTAGTTTGTAATGAAATCTATCATGAAAGAAGAAAAACTCAAAATAATTTCAAATGTTAGTTTTAATTAGGGGAACGTGTGTGTGTGTGTGTGTGTGTGTGTGTGTGAGAATTGGACACAGAAGTGCACATACCCAAGAAAGCTAGGAAAGTGGGTCAGGGTCCCCTGGATCTGAAGTTGCAGGTAGTTGTGACCTGCCTTACTTGGATGTAGGGAATGCAGTCTCCTTTTTGCACTATCTCTCCAGTCCTCAATATCACTTATAAATATTTGATTAGTGTGTATTAATTGCATATGCTAATGAGGTTCAGCATGATTTTTCAGCATATGCATACAATACAATAGGATCATATTCTGCCTCATTTTGTCTGTGCCACACTATGGTAACCCTCTAACTCTGGTAGTCCCTCTTCCACCTGAAGCTCAGCATTGTTTTTCCTCCACGTACAAAAGGAAATGTGTAGTATTCCTTCCGAGTCTGGAAAATTTGAGCAGGCAGGTTGTGAAAGGTGGGGTCTAGTTTTTGGCGTGGCATGCAGACGTAGTTCCTACTTTTAACAATGCCTAGAAGCTATGCAAAAAATAATTACTACACTGGCAATTATAATAGATTGCGATTTTTAAGTGTTGGTTCCTATTTTATATTACTTTTATATTTTAAAGATTTATTTTTAAATAAATGTGTGTGTGTCTATGTGTGATACAGGTATTCATCTAGAAGATTTCATTTCATTCCCAGAGTTAGTTTACAGGTGGTTGTCAGTCATCCAGTGTTACTGTTGAGAAGCTAATTCTAGTCCTTTCTAAGAACAGTACATGCTGTTAATATGAGCCAGCTCTACAATAACTTTGCATAGTTGATAAATGTAGCCAAACTCATCCAACTATTTATTATCCTAATGATTTATTTGTTCAATACAGTTTCTCTTTGTGACATATTTCTGTGAAAATAGTAATTGTACTAGCTTCCTTTGTTTCTTATTTAGCTTTTCATCTGAGAGAAATGTCCATGTGATTGTAAGCTATATTTTCTTTGTGGTTAGATGACTTTCATAATTTGGATTTAGTCACAACTAACTCAAGATTCTTAAAAAAAAACTCTGTACTTGTTGCTTTTTGCAATACAATTGTCGAAGCTCCTGTATTTCTACTTCTGGGAGTGATTTGTGGCTTCCTTTACATTATACACACCACTGTAGTAGCCAAGCAATCAGTGCCAAGCTCTTAGAGCAAATTAGATAGTGCTTATTAGCAATAAAATTTAGTTAAAATATGCTAGGCATAAGCATACTCTTATGCTATGGAATTGCATCAGCCCACAGGTAATCTAAATTAACTGAGGTTAGAATTGAGGGCTGTTTGCAAAGGGAAAAAGGTTCATCTGTTACATAGACCACATATATATGTGTCAGACAAATGTGTGTGATATCAAAACCAAAATTATCAATATCCTTTGAGAATATGAGTGGGTGCCATTAAATGCAGCTGTTGCCTTCTACTGTGAGCACAAGAATAAATCTAGACAAAAATAGAAAATAACAACAAAAGGATTGTAGAAATGTAGACGTGAAAAGCTAACTCCTTTATCCATTTTTTTCTTTCTCCAGGTTGATAGATGGAATAATTTCCCAAATAGTTATGAAATAAGGAAGCCTTTACTTCCTTACTTTAAAAATAATTTTATATGACTAGAGATCAAAACCAAAAAAAAAAAATCAAAGAAAAGAAGAAACAAAAACAAGAAAAATAACGAGTGGTTGGTTGGAGATGTTAACTTAATCTTCAAATCATTGGGTAAATGATATTCAAATAGTATTTAGGTGCATTTGATTTTCTACTTTGGAAAAGTACATTGGTTTACTTGCAAAGTAGAAGCTGAAACCAGCCAACCAGTTGTAAACGTATAAAGAGCAACAATAAAACACTACTTACCTTAAGTGCTGACCTATGTAATTTACATATGTAATCCTCTGTAATGTATGTATGCAATACTTCAAGTTCTGGTGCAGGAGAATTGTCTGTAATCTGTCAATCATGTTTTAAATAAACGCTGATCGGCCAGGCAGGAAGTATAGGTGGGAAAACCAGACAGGAAGTAGAAATGATGCAATGAGAACAGGAGAATTATGGGAAGGAGGAAGTTGAATCCTCCCACTCCTGCCCAGACCACTGAATCAGCAGGATGTGATCTACCCCACTGAAAAAGGTACTGAGCCACAAGTTAACATAGATCATAATAATGGGTTAATATAAGCTACAAGAGCTAATAAGTAGCCTGACCTAATGGGCCAATCAGCTTNAAGTATAGGTGGGAAAACCAGACAGGAAGTAGAAATGATGCAATGAGAACAGGAGAATTATGGGAAGGAGGAAGTTGAATCCTCCCACTCCTGCCCAGACCACTGAATCAGCAGGATGTGATCTACCCCACTGAAAAAGGTACTGAGCCACAAGTTAACATAGATCATAATAATGGGTTAATATAAGCTACAAGAGCTAATAAGTAGCCTGACCTAATGGGCCAATCAGCTTTATAACCTATAGAGATCTTGGTGTGATTTTCTTTGGGGCTCAACAGCTGTGGGGTACTGGGCAGGACAGAAACCCCAACAAGCACGCCCATTCATGTTACAAAGTTCAACATAGCTCCTGGGCTCAGTGCTTCATAGTGTCTTTTCACGCATATCCAATTTTAAGATAGCTGTGCTCATTTCAAAAGGAGAATTTGCCACAGTCTTGTTTTTGTGCATGGGCTGCAGTTTTAAGTCAGCTCATAGGTGTTTTCGTGCATGGGCTGCAGTTTTAAGTCAGCTCATAGGACGAAAATGATGCAAGAAGCTTTCGTGGATACCTGTGTTTGACCTATGTGAGTTAAATGGTCCAAATGGGTGTCACAGAGATAACTTTTTTTACTTGAGTCTTAAGATGAAGGTTGTAAATGTGCTAAAACAGGGCACAATTAAACCAGGGTTAGTCATTCTTGAGTTCCCTAAAACTAGATCTACATATGCTTTAATAAATCCTGCTGGGAATTCATTATGGCACTTCCGTTTATATTTTCACATTATTTTTTGCAAACTTTATTTTATAGGAAACAACAAAAATATAACCTTCTCCTCATTCTTGTATCAACTTGAGCTGGTCTGTTGTTTTTTTTTTTGTCAGCTTGGCATAATCTAGAATTATTTGGGAAGGGGAACCTCAACTGTAGGCAAATATGTAGTACACTTTTTAAATTAATGATTGTTGTGGGTGTGTCCTGCCCTAAGGTGCAGGACAGGGGACGATGCTTACCTATCTTACATATCTTCAGGTTCTTGCCTTGAACTCCTTCCTGACTCACCTGGACAAGGGACTACAAGCTGCAAGGTGAAATGAACACTTTCCTCCCCAAGTTGCTTTTGGCCATGGTGTTTTATCACAGCAATAGAAACCCTAAGACACTATTACACATTAGCAATTTTAAGTAGAAGTCAGAACTTTGAAAACAATGAATAACAGGCCACAGAGTTTATTCACAGGTAAAAGTGTTTGCTGGGTAAGCTTTACATCTCAGGTTCAGATCCCCAGAGCCCAAGTAAAAGCCAGATGTGGTAGCATACGTTTATAATCCCGGAACCCCTGATGAGATGGATTCACACACATGCACACACACACACACCACTGCCACCATCACCATCATCAACAACAACAACTTCAACTAACAAACCCCATGAACAGCTCTGGCCTCAGACTTAATTGTTTCTGTTTCTAGAGTCATTTGCTTTAATTTCAGACACTGGTTCCATGTGGACCTTGACCTAAATACTACTGCTGTTTTTCTGTATTTGGTCAAATTTTGGAAACTAATGCCCTTTTGCCTCTCTGGAAAAACATTTTACACAGTGAATATTTCAAACATCATGTTTTGCACAATAAACACATAGGATTTTGTCTATCATTTTAAAATGAAAGAAAGAAAAGGGAACAAACAAAAAAACATTTTGTAAACATTCTTCTCAGACATTGAACAAGAAAGAAAGGCTAATAATAATAATAACAATAATAAAAAGCAAACCTCATTACCTTCCTTGAAATGCATGCGCATCTTTTTCTCCTTTAATTGCTACTGTGCTTTGTGTATTGGTCTGTGGTTTTCTTTGAGGACTTGAGGGAGTGTAGGGCATGATCTGAGGAAGAAATTTTCCCCAGAGCACTTCTGATTCTCTTTGTATTCTTCAGAACAGCTTGAAAGCTGTCTTCCAATTGTGTAGGGTAAGTACAGCCCACTGAATATACTTAACGGCAGTTTACCACAAGCCAGTTATAATGTCGGAAATGCTGGGACCTTTTCATTTCTTCTATATTTGAATAATGATAAATGCCTTCACGCTGTGTGAGAACTATTGAAGTGTGTTTCCCTGCAGGTAAACTTGGCAGTGTCTTATATAACTCCACTCAATGGGAGTATTACTTAACCAGCGTGAAATGCATTGTCTGACATGAATTGTATCACAATTTGAAATGATGTTTATGAAAGTAGATAGTCTAACAGTTATTTTATAGTTTAAAAATGGACCTCTGAGGCCACAGAAGGAAACAAACAAACAAACAAAATCCAACAAGTCTTTATTTGGATGATTGTAGTAAAAACTATAATTGTTTCTTGTGGGAGAACAATAAATAAAGGAAGGAGACCGAGGATAAATTCTACAATTTGGCCCCGATTTATTATGTATGTTTGATGAAAAATAATATGTTTGCTTAGCAACTTCAAAATAAGATGAATCATATAACTAAGATATTAGTATAAAATATCTAAATGAAATTGAATGAAATTGAAACATGTAAGTTTGTGTGTGCCTGGTAGCCCATCAGTTATGCCCACTGACGGTGTCCACTCCATCACTGTGTTGCCATTTTTTAGTGCTTCGGAAACTTCTCCACTTACCTCTCTTGATGATTGTTTCGCTGTTCATTTCAAGAGTCAGTCCGGGTTTCGTGGCCTTCACTGGGCAGTATATAATCCTTGTGACTGAAAAGCCCATTTGGGTAACACAGAATGAGAGTGGAAACCAAACGTTTTGGTAACTGGCCAATTTCTCTGTTCCTACTCATTGGGTTTGGAGGTACTCGAAAGAGAAACACTCATCACAAAATATCAAGTTAGGAAGCTCACCCAGCTGGCATGGGATGCTGGGCTGCCTGTGCCTGGACACCTGTCTTTCATCTTGCTAGCAGTGCTGCTGTCACTTAAAACCTCCTTTTGTGACCTGATTGGGGTTCAAGTCTCCCTGCTCTGATAGTGTGCTGTTGTGGTCTAGGGGTTGCTTGCAATGATAGCTTCAGGCTCCTTTGAAATCTGAAGTCCTTGTATTTAGGACAGGGCATCCAGAACAGTGTCAACCTTGGAAAGCTGTGCATGTCCATAGCATAGAGAAACACCTGGTGTCACGACAGCAGTGGCTCTGAAGTCATCCCATCACCAGAGGAAGAGAGGTGAGCCAGAGCCTCCCACTCAGCTTCTCTTGGATTTGAATGGTCAAATAAAATTGGAACCTTACTTAACTTGCTCCAGTCTGGCTCTCTTTCTCTCCTTAATAGGGATGATTTGAAGAAGTTACACTGTATATTGAAGTTTGGGACTTATGTTGTAGTGTGGAGAAAAGCATTAGGTTGAGGATATATAAAGTACATTCTTGGAATTTCTAGATTGATCTTCCATTTAAAACAGAATTAGTTCAAATTTCAACTTTCTGATTACTTTTATGATGTGGAATTTGGTTTCCTAGGGAACTTATGTGATAGCATGATGTCAAGCCAGGGGGGCATGCATCTGGCTTTTGATTAAACTTATAAACAACAAAGCTAGTATGTTGGGAACACTTAGTAGATGCCAGAAATTTCTCCTGGTGCAGATCAAGTTCACCCACGGTGACCTCACAACTCAGTCATACATGTCATCTGATTCACAACACTGGCCAGATGCTCGCCCCCTTTCTCTGACTCACTTCCTGTTACTCGACTTAGTCTAATGAAATACATGCCTCTCTTCACCTCCTTTTTTGAAAGCCTTGGAGTACCCATGGGGAATGTTTTCCTGGATTTGACTCTCTGCTTACATGTATGAGCCATATATAATCAAACACTTTCCTAATGTTCACATACAGCAATCCTCAATGTTTTGAATGTTAGTGTACAGTCTTTATCAGTCTCTCTGATAATGACAATACTCTCACTAATTTTTTTTATCATTTTTACTATCATTGTTTCATCATGTAACAATTATGTTTAACACTTGTCACCAGCCAAGCCTATTTTTTTAAAAAAAATCCTTTAGGGGAGTTGTAAGAAGCTTCCATGCTGTATGCTTCCCTCCCCCCAAAAGTGAATTTCAGCAATTTCATGTAAGTCAACCTAATAGGGATTCATCAGTTTCCTTATAGTCCTCACACAAGTACCACAATGATTCAGGCTACCATTATCTCAATAGCCAGAGCCATCACAGCAGACTTTTAATGGATTGTCTTGCTTGTAATTTTGCCTCCTTCCATTTGTTTCGTATACTTCAGCTAGAAGTAATTTCATGAAAGCAAAACAAAACAAAACTAACTCCTCTCTATAAAACACCACAGTATATCTGATTGACCTTGGCCCAAAGTCCGAGCTCTGCTAATGTGATACGAGTTGCTAGTCACTCTGACAGCAACGGTGCATACCTTCTGACCCGGCTTAATTAATAGCAGTGGCCCCATTTATTCTCAAAAGTAGCCTGGTCTGAATGATGAATTATATGACCACCTTATTTATAAATTACTCTGTGATTTGCCCTTTTGCCTTTCTCCAACCTCATCTATCACCCCCTTTCTCAGTCTTGATCCATGCTGCAGCCATTGTGATTGCTTGGGATGTATGAGATACGTCATACGCTGTCGGTTCTCAACTGAAGCCCGTTTTGTACTCGAGGACTAAAATATCCCTCTGCTAATGAGAGTGCTGCATGATAGCTGCCAGTTTTGCATTTATTTCACTCTTTCAAGAAACAGGGTCTAGTCTTTAGAGGACGTTGAGTTCTCTATCTCTGCATCTCTCGTTCCTTCCCTCCCCCACCTAGCTCTGTCTTCATCATAGAGCCCAGGCTTTCCTTGAACATGCTGTGTAGCTGGATTTCTCTTGTAGTTCTGTTCCTCCTGCCTCTACCTCCAGAGTGCTGGGATCATAGGCTTGGGTTTCCCTAGTTTTCAGTTTCCCTGTACTACCCAATCAGATTTTTATCCACCTCCTTGCCATTATGTACTGACTTCTTGGCTTCTTTTTGGAGTGAAAGATGTGGTAAGGTAGCATTTTCTCATGTTGTCACAAGACTTTACAAACGTTGATTGCTTAGGTGCTACTACTGTGTGTATATGTGTATGTTTGTGTGTACACAGCATAGTTTGTGTGTGCATGGCATAGACAAGAGAGAAAGACCAGGGTTGTGTCATAAATATCAAGAAAGGAAAACATAGGGAGAAATGCCTGAGATGGAACTGATCATTTGGATGGACGACTGCATTTCCTTCTCATCATCTAATCCTGTCTTCACACTGTTGCCTACACTTAGCAACAAAGACATGAGGGGAAAGGAGAGGAACAGCAAAAAGAAGTAAAAAAAACAAAACTTAATAGGAAAAGAAAGCCTGAAGCCCATTATAGTCATATATATTATATATATAGTCATATATATAATATAATATATATATATATGTGTATCCCGACAACAGTTTCCCTTCCATCCTCTCCTCCTAGTCCCTCTCACCCCACCTCACCTCTGCCCCTCACCATTCATTCCTTCTCTGTTTCTAGTCAGAAAGGGGCAGACCTCTCATGGATATCAGCAAAACATGGCATATCAAGGTGCAGTAAGACTAAGTACACCACCTTGTATTTAAACTGGGCAAGGTGACCCAGTATGAGGACTAGGGTCCCAAAAGCCTGTAAAAGAGTCAGAGGCAGCCCTTCTTCTGCTGTTAGGAGTCCTGCAAAAAGAAGAAGCTACACAATCATAACATATATGTAGAGTACCTAGGTCAGTCCCCTGCAGGTTCCCAGGTTGTTGGTTCAGGCTCTGTGAGCTCCCATGAGCCCAGGTTAACTGATTCTGTGAATTTTCTTGTGGTATCCTTGATACCTCTGACTCCCATAATTCTTCCTCTGTTGACTGAGGTTTCTCTACCACCCAATCCTGCAGTCATTTAGTCCTAAAGAAACACATGGAGATATATGTGCATATGGGATGGTTGGGATGGAGGAAGGGTGGATATGGGATCAGGGAAGTAGATATCTTAATTAAGG